>JASPKZ010002716.1:0-200321 GCA_030220185.1 Diploptera punctata | reverse complement strand
AGGGTCCACTCAAACAGAAGGGTCCACATTACAAACTTTCCAATATTAACAGGGTCCACTCAAACGAAGGGTCCACATTACCCAAACTTCCCATATTAACAGAGTCCACTCAAACAGAAGGGTCCACATTACCCAAAACTTCCCATATTAACAGGGTCCACTCAACAAGAAGGGTACACTTACCCAAACTTCCCATATAACAGGGTCCACTCAACACAGAAGGGTCCACAGTACCCAAACTTCCCATATCAACAGGGTCCACTCAAACAGAAGGGTCCACATTACCCAAACTTCCCATATCAACAGGGTCCACTCAAACAGAAGGGTCCACATTACCCAAAATTCCCATATCAACAGGGTCCACTCAAACAGAAGGGTCCACATTACCCAAACTTCCCATATCAACAGGGTCCACTCAAACAGAACGGTCCACATTACCCAAACTTCCCATATCAACAGGGTCCACTCAAACAGAAGGGTCCACATTACCCAAACTTCCCATATTAACAGGGTCCACTCAAACAGAAGGGTCCACATTACCCAAACTTCCCATATTAACAGGGTCCACTCAAACAGAAGGATCCACATTACCCAAACTTCCCATATTAACAGGGTCCATTCAAACAGAAGGATCCACATTTACCCAACTTCCCATATCAACAGGGTGCACTCAAACAGACAGAAGGTCCACATTACCACAATCTTCCCATATCGACAGGGTGCACTCAAAACAGAAGGGTCCACAATACCCAAACTCCCATATCAACAGGGTCCACTCAAACAAGAAGGGTCCACAATACCCAAAACTTCCCATATTAACAGGGGTCCACTCAAACAAGAAGGGTCACATATACCCAAACTTCTCATATCAAACGGGTCCACTCAAACAGAAGGGTCCACATTACCCAAACACTTCCCATATTAACAGGGTTCCACTCAAACAGAAGGGTCAACATTACCCAAACTTCCCATATTACAGGGGTCACACTCAAACAGAAGGGGTCCACATTACCCAAACTTCCCATATATTAACAGGGTCCACTCAAACAGAAGGGTCCACATTACCAAACTTCCCATATTACAGGGTCCACTCAAAACTGAAGGATCCACATTACCCAAACTTCCCATATTACACAGGGTCCACTCAAACAGAAGGGTCCACATTACCCAAACTTCCCATATTACAGGGTCCACTCAAAATGAAGGGTTCCACATTATCCAAACTTCCCACATTAACAGGGTTCCACTCAAACCAGAAGGGTCCACATTACCCAAGCTTCCCACATTAACAGGGTCCCACTCAAACAGAAGGGTCCACATTTACCCAAGCTTCCCACATTAACAGGGTCCACTCAAACAGAAAGGGTCCACATTACCCAAACTTCCACATTAACAGGGGTCCACTCAAAACAGAAGGGTCCACATTACCCAAATTCCCACATTAACAGGGGTCCACTCAAACAGAAGGGTCCACATTACACCCAAACTTCCCATATATTAACAGGGTCCACTCAAACAGAAGGGATCCACATTAACCAAAAAACCCATATTAACAGGGTCCAATCAAACAGAAGGTCCACATTAACCAAACTTCCCATATCAACAGGGTCCACTCAAACAGAAGGGTCCACATTACCCAAACTTCCCATATTAACAGGGTCCACTCAAACAGAAGGGTCCACATTACCCAAACTTCCCATATTAACAGGGTCCACTCAAACAGAAGGGTCCACATTAACCAAACTTCCCATATTAACAGGGTCCACTCAAACAGAAGGGTCCACATTACCCAAACTTCCCATATTAACAGGGTCCACTCAAACAGAAGGGTCCACATTACCCAAACTTCCCATATTAACAGGGTCCACTCAAACAGAAGGGTCCACATTACCCAAACTTCCCATATTAACAGGGTCCACTCAAACAGAAGGGTACACATTACCCAAACTTCCCATATTAACAGGGTCCACTCAAACAGAAGGGTCCACATTACCCAAACTTCCCATATTAACAGGGTCCACTCAAACAGAAGGGTCCACATTACCCAAACTTCCCATATTAACAGGGTCCACTCAAACAGAAGGGTCCACATTACCCAAACTTCCCATATCAACAGGGTCCACTCAAACAGAAGGGTCCACATTACCCAAACTTCCCATATCAACAGGGTCCACTCAAACAGAAGGGTCCACATTACCAAAACTTCCCATATTAACAGGGTCCACTCAAACAGAAGGGTCCACATTACCCAAACTTCCCATATTAACAGGGTCCACTCAAACAGAAGGGTCCACATTACCCAAACTTCCCATATTAACAGGGTCCCACTCAAACAGAAGGGTCCACATTACCCAAACTTCCCATATTAACAGGGTCCACTCAAACAGAAGGGTCCACATTACCCAAACTCCCATATTAACAGGGTCCACTCAAACAGAAGGGTCCACATTACCCAAACTTCCCATAATAACAGGGTCCACTCAAACAGAAGGGTCCACATTACCCAAACTTCCCATATCAACAGGGTCCACTCAAACAGAAGGGTCCACATTACCCAAACTTCCCATATCAACAGGGTCCACTCAAACAGAAGGGTCCACATTACCCAAACTTCCCATATTAACAGGGTCCACTCAAACAGAAGGGTCCACATTACCCAAACTTCCCATATCAACAGGGTCCACTCAAACAGAAGGGTCCACATTACCCAAACTTCCCATATTAACAGGGTCCACTCAAACAGAAGGGTCCACATTACCCAAACTTCCCATATTAACAGGGTCCACTCAAACAGAAGGGTCCACATTACCCAAACTTCCCATATCAACAGGGACCACTCAAACAGAAGGGTCCACATTACCCAAATTTCCCATATCAACAGGGTCCACTCAAACAGAAGGGTCCACATTACCCAAACTTCCCATATTAACAGGGTCCACTCAAACAGAAGGGTCCACATTACCCAAACTTCCCATATTAACAGGGTCCACTCAAACAGAAGGGTCCACATTACCCAAACTTCCCATATTAACAGGGTCCACTCAAACAGAAGGATCCACATTACCCAAACTTCCCATATCAACAGGGGCCACTCAAACAGAAGGGTCCACATTACCCAAACTTCCCATATTAACAGGGTCCACTCAAACAGAAGGGTCCACATTACCCAAACTTCCCATATCAACAGGGTCCACACAAACAGAAGGGTCCACATTACCCAAACTTCCCATATCAACAGGGTACACTCAAACAGAAGGGTCCACATTACCCAAACTTCCCATATCAACAGGGTCCACTCAAACAGAAGGGTCCACGTTACCCAAACTTCCCATATCAACAGGTTCCACTCAAACAGAAGGGTCCACATTACCCAAACTTCCCATATCAACAGGGTCCACTCAAACAGAAGTGTCCACATTACCCAAACTTCCCATATTAACAGGGTCCACTCAAACAGAAGGGTCCACATTACCCAAACTTCCCATATTAACAGGGTCCACTCAAACAGAAGGGTCCACATTACCCAAACTTCCCATATTAACAGGGTCCACTCAAACAGAAGGGTCCACATTACCCAAACTTCCCATATTAACAGGGTCCACTCAAACAGAAGGGTCCACATTACCCAAACTTCCCATATTAACAGGGTCCACTCAAACAGAAGGGTCCACATTACCCAAACTTCCCATATCAACAGGGTCCACTCAAACAGAAGGGTCCACATTACCCAAACTTCCCATATTAACAGGGTCCACTCAAACAGAAGGGTCCACATTACCCAAACATCCCATATCAACAGGGTCCACTCAAACAGAAGGGTCCACATTACCCAAACCTTCCCATATCAACAGGGTCCACTCAAACAGAAGGGTCCACATTACCCAAACTTCCCATATTAACAGGGTCCACTCAAACAGAAGGGTCCACATTACCCAAACTTCCCATATTAACAGGGTCCACTCAAACAGAAGGGTCCACATTACCCGAACATCCCTAAAATATTAACAGGGTCCACTCAAACAGAAGGGTCCACATTACCCAAACTTCCCATATTAACAGTGTCCACTCAAACAGAAGGGTCCACATTACCCAAACTTCCCATATTAACAGGGTCCACTCAAACAGAAGGGTCCACATTACCCAAACTTCCCATATTAACAGGGTCCACTCAAACAGAAGGGTCCACATTACCCAAACTTCCCATATTAACAGGGTCCACTCAAACAGAAGGGTCCACATTACCCAAACTTCCCATATTAACAGGGTCCACTCAAACAGAAGGGTCCACATTACCCAAACTTCCCATGTCAACAGGGTCCACTCAAACAGAAGGGTCCACATTACCCAAACTTCCCATATCAACAGGGTCCACTCAAACAGAAGGGTCCACATTACCCAAACTTCCCATATTAACAGGGTCCACTCAAACAGAAGGGTCCACATTACCCAAACTTCCCATATCAACAGGGTCCACTCAAACAGAAGGGTCCACATTCCCCAAACTTCCCATATTAACAGGGTCCACTCAAACAGAAGGGTCCACATTACCCAAACTTCCCATATCAACAGGGTCCACTCAAACAGGAAGGGTCCACATTACCCAAACTTCCCATATCAATAGGGTCCACTCAAACAGAAGGGTCCACATTACCCAAACTTCCCATATCAACAGGGTCCACTCAAACAGAAGGGTCCACATTACCCAAACTTCCCATATTAACAGGGTCCACTCAAACAGAAGGGTCCACATTACCCAAACTTCCCATATTAACAGGGTCCACTCAAACGGAAGGGTCCACATTACCCAAACTTCCCATATTAACAGGGTCCACTCAAACAGAAGGGTCCACATTACCCAAACTTTCCCATATCTATTAACAGGGTCCCACTCAAACATAAGGGTCCACGTTACCCAAACTTCCCATATCAACAGGGTCCACTCAAACAGAAGGGTCCACATTACCCAAACTTCCCATATCTAACAGGGTCCACTCAAACAGAAGGGTCCACATTACCCAAACTTCCCATATTAACAGGGTCCACTCAAACAGAAGGGTCCACATTACCCAAACTTCCCATATTAACAGGGTCCACTAAAACAGAAGGGTCCACATTGCCCAAACTACCAATATTATCAGGGTCCACTCAAACAGAAGGGTCCACATTACCCAAACTTCCCATATCAACAGGGTCCACTCAAACGGAAGGGTTCCACATTACCCGAACATCCTAAAATATTACCAGGGTCCACATTATCAGAAGGGTCCTCAAATACCTAAACTTCCCATATTAACAGGGTCCACTCAAACGGAAGGGTCCACATGACCCCGAACCTCCCTTAAAATATTACGTGTCCACTCAAAACGGAAGGGTCCACATTACCCAAACTTCCCATATATTAACAGGGTCCACTCAAACAGAAGGGTCCACATTACCCAAACTTCCCATATTAACAGGGTCCACTCAAACAGAAGGGTCCACATTACCCAAACTTCCCATATTAACAGGGTCCACTCAAACAGAAGGGCCCACATTACCCAAACTTCCCATATCAACAGGGTTCACTCAAACAGAAGGGTCCACATTACCCAAACTTACCATATTAACAGGGTCCACTCAAACAGAAGGATCCACATTACCCAAACTTCCCATATCAACAGGGTCCACTCAAACAGAAGGATCCACATTACCCAAAACTTCCCATATCAACAGGGTCCACTCAAACAGAAGGGTCCACATTACCCAAACTTCCCATATCAACAGGGTACACTCAAACAAAAGGGTCCACATTACCCAAACTTCCCATATCAACAGGGTCCACTCAAACAGAAGGATCCACATTACCCAAACTTCCCATATCAACAGGGTCCACTCAAAAACAGAAGGATCCACATTACCCAAACTTCCCATATCAACAGGGTCCACTTAAAAACAGAAGGGTCCACATTACCCAAACGTCCCATATCAACAGGGTCCACTCAAACAGAAGGGTCCACATTACCCAAAATTCGCATATCAACATGGTCCACTCAAACAGAAGTGTCCACATTACCCAAACTTCCCATATCAACAGGGTCCACTCAAACAGAAGGGTCCACATTACCCAAACTTCCCATATCAACAGGGTCCACTCAAACAGAAGGGTCCATATTACCCAAACTTCCCATATTAACAGGGTCCACTCAAACAGAAGGGTCCACATTACCCAAACTTCCCATATCAAAAGGGTCCACTCAAACAGAAGGGTCCACATTACCCAAACTTCCCATATCAACAGGGTCCACTCGAACAGAAGGGTCCACATTACCCAAACTTCCCATATCAACAGTATCCACTCGAACAGAAGGATCCACATTACCCAAACTTCCCATATCAACAGTGTCCACTCAAACAGAAGGATCCACATTACCGAAACTTCCCATATCAACAGGGTCCACTCAAACAGAAGGATCCACATTACCCAAACTTCCCATATCAACAGAGTCCACTCAAACAGAAGGGTCCACATTACCCAAACTTCCCATATCAACAGGGCCCACTCAAACAGAAGGGTCCACATTACCCAACTTCCCATATCAACAGGGTCCACTTAAACAGAAGGGTCCACATTACCCAAACTTCCCATATCAACAGGGTCCACTCAAACAGAATGGTCCACATTACCCAAACTTCCCATATTAACAGGGTCCACTCAAACAGAAGGGTCCACATTACCCAAACTTCCCATATTAACAGGGTCCACTCAAACAGAAGGGTCCACATTACCCAAACACCCCATATTAACAGGGCCCACTCAAACAGAAGGGTCCACATTAACATAACTTCCCATATTAACAGGGTCCACTCAAACAGAAGGGTCCACATTACCCAAACTTCCCATATTAACAGGGTCCAGTCAAACAGAAGTGTCCACATTACCCAAACTTCCCATATTAACAGGGTCCACTCAAACAGAAGGGTCCACATTACCCAAACTTCCCATATTAACAGGGTCCACTCAAACAGAAGGGTCCACATTACCCAAACTTCCCATATTAACAGGGTCCACTCAAACAGAAGGGTCCACATTACCCAAACTTCCCATATTAACAGGGTCCATTCAAACAGAAAGGTCCACATTACCCAAACTTCCCATATCAACAGGGTCCACTCAAACAGAAGGGTCCACATTACCCAAACTTCCCATATCAACAGGGTCCACTCAAACAGAAGGGTCCACATTACCCAAACTTCCCATATCAACAGGGTCCACTCAAACAGAAGGGTCCACATTACCCAAACTTCCCATATCAACAGGGTCCACTCAAACAGAAGGGTCCACATTACCCAAACTTCCCATATTAACTGGGTCCACTCAAACAGAAGGATCCACATTACCCAAACTTCCCATATTAACAGGGTCCACTCAAACAGAAGGATCCACATTACCCAAACTTCCCATATCAACAGGGTGCACTCAAACAGAAGGGTCCACATTACCCAATCTTCCCATATCGACAGGGTGCACTCAAACAGAAGGGTCCACAATACCCAAACTTCCCATATCAACAGGGTCCACTCAAACAGAAGGGTCCACAATACCCAAACTTCCCATATTAACAGGGTCCACTCAAACAGAAGGGTCCACATTACCCAAACTTCCCATATTAACAGGGTCCACTCAAACAGAAGGGTCCACATTACCCAAACTTCCCATATTAACAGGGTCCACCCAAACTTCCCTTATTAACAGGGTCCACTCAATCAGGAGGGTCCACATTACCCAAACTTCCCATATTAACAGGGTCCACTCAAACAGAAGGGTCCACATTACCCAAACTTCCATATCAACAGGGTCCACTCAAACAGAAGGGTCCACATTACCCAAACTTCCCATATTAACAGGGTCCACTCAAACAGAAGGGTCAACATTACCCAAACTTCCCATATTAACAGGGTCCACTCAAACAGAAGGGTCCACATTACCCAAACTTCCCATATTAACAGGGTCCACTCAAACAGAAGGGTCCACATTACCCAAACTTCCCATATTAACAGGGTCCACTCAAACTGAAGGATCCACATTACCCAAACTTCCCATATTAACAGGGTCCACTCAAACAGAAGGATCCACATTACCCAAACTTCCCATATTAACAGGGTCCACTCAAACTGAAGGGTCCACATTATCCAAACTTCCCACATTAACAGGGTCCACTCAAACAGAAGGGTCCACATTACCCAAACTTCCCACATTAACAGGGTCCACTCAAACAGAAGGGTCCACATTACCCAAGCTTCCCACATTAACAGGGTCCACTCAAACAGAAGGGTCCACATTACCCAAACTTCCCACATTAACAGGGTCCACTCAAACAGAAGGGTCCACATTACCCAAACTTCCCACATTAACAGGGTCCACTCAAACAGAAGGGTCCACATTACCCAAACTTCCCATATTAACAGGGTCCACTCAAACAGAAGGATCCACATTAACCAAAAACCCCATATTAACAGGGTCCACTCAAACAGAAGGGTCCACATTACCCAAACTTCCCATATCAACAGGGTCCACTCAAACAGAAGGGTCCACATTACCCAAACTTCCCATATCAACAGGGTCCACTCAAACAGAAGGGTCCACATTACCCAAACTTCCCATATGAACAGGGTCCACTCAAAGAGAAGGGTCCACATTACCATAACTTCCCATATTAACAGGGTCCACTCAAACAGAAGGGTCCACATTACCCAAACTTCCCATATTAACAGGGTCCACTCAAACAGAAGGGTCCACATTACCCAAACTTCCCATATTAACAGAGTCCACTCAAACAGAAGGGTCCACATTACCCAAACTTCCCATATTAACAGGGTCCACTCAAACAGAAGGGTACACTTTACCCAAACTTCCCATATTAACAGGGTCCACTCAAACAGAAGGGTCCACAGTACCCAAACTTCCCATATCAACAGGGTCCACTCAAACAGAAGGGTCCACATTACCCAAACTTCCCATATCAACAGGGTCCACTCAAACAGAAGGGTCCACATTACCCAAACTTCCCATATCAACAGGGTCCACTCAAACAGAAGGGTCCACATTACCCAAACTTCCCATATCAACAGCGTCCACTCAAACAGAAGGGTCCACATTACCCAAACTTCCCATATCAACAGGGTCCACTCAAACAGAAGGGTCCACATTACCCAAACTTCCCATATTAATAGGGTCCACTCAAACAGAAGGGTCCACATTACCCAAACTTCCCATATTAACAGGGTCCACTCAAACAGAAGGGTCCACATTACCCAAACTTCCCATATTAACAGGGTCCACTCAAACAGAAGGGTCCACATTACCCAAACTTCCCATATTAACAGGGTCAACTCAAGCAGTAGGGTCCACATTACCCAAACTTCCCATATTAACAGGGTCCACTCATACAGAAGGGTCCACATTACCCAAACTTCCCATATTAACAGGGTCCACTCAAACAGAAGGGTCCACATTACCCAAACTTCCCACATTAACAGGGTCCACTCAAACAGAAGGGTCCACATTACCCAAACACCCCATATTAACAGGGTCCACTCAAACAGAAGGGTCAACATTACCCAAACTTCCCATATTAACAGGGTCCACTCTAACAGAAGGGTCCACATTACCCAAACTTCCCATATCAACAGGGTCCACTCAAACAGAAGGGTCCACATTACCCAAACTTCCCGTATCAACAGGGTCCACTCAAACAGAAGGGTCCACATTACCCAAACATCCCGTATCAACAGGGTCCACTCAAACAGAAGGGTCCACTTTACCCAAACTTCCCATATCAACAGGGTCCACTCAAACAGAAGGGTCCACATTACCCAAACTTCCCATATTAACAGGGTCCACTCAAACAGAAGGGTCCACATTACCCAAACTTCCCATATCAACAGGGTCCACTCAAACAGAAGGGTCCACATTACCCAAACTTCCCATATTAACAGGGTCCACTCAAACAGAAGGATCCACATTACCCAAACTTCCCATATTAACAGGGTCCACTCAAACAGAAGGGTCCACATTACCCAAACTTCCCATATCAACAGGGTCCACTCAAACAGAAGGGTCCACATTACCCAAACTTCCCATATCAAGAGGGTCCACTCAAACAGAAAGGTCCACATTACCCAAACTTCCCATATTAACAGGGTCCACTCAAACAGAAGGGTCCACATTACCCAAACTTCCCATATCAACGTGGTCCACTCAAACAGAAGGGTCCACATTACCCAAACTTCCCATATTAACAGGGTCCACGCAAACAGAAGGGTCCACATTACCCAAACTTCCCATATTAACAGGGTCCACTCAAACAGAAGGGTCCACATTACCCAAACTTCCCATATCAACAGGGTCCACTCAAACAGAAGGGTCCACATTACCCAAACTTCCCATATCAACAGGGTCCACTCAAACAGAAGTGTCCACATTACCCAAACTTCCCATATCAACAGGGTCCACTCAAACAGAAGGGTCCACATTACCCAAACTTCCCATATCAACAGGGTCCACTCAAACAGAAGGGTCCACATTACCCAAACTTCCCATATTAACAGGGTCCACTCAAACAGAAGGGACCACATTACCCACACTTCCCATATCAACAGGGTCCACTCAAACAGAAGGGTCCACATTACCCAAACTTCCCATATTAACAGGGTCCACTCCAACAGAAGGATCCACATTACCCGAACTTCCCATATTAACAGGGTCCACTCAAACAGAAGGGTCCACATTACCCAAACTTCCCATATTAACAGGGTCCACTCAAACAGAAGGATCCACATTACCCAAAATTCCCTATTCTAGAACCTGCTGGAATAAGTCGTATAACTTTCATTCCATGGACAAAAGGGAAATTCTTATTATGTGACGTGACTTGTGTAGATACAGAAGCTAACTCACAACAATAAACAAACCTACTCTGCTATAATCTTAGCTGTACTACGTGGAGCAATGTTGCTCTCTTGCAGAGTTACTTAACCTAGGTAATTTAGTTACGTATACTTCTTTCCTTAAATATGTCAGCAAGTTACAAGAGATGAGCTCATTACCTCAAAAAAAAAAACTAAGTAAGCATCTAAGATGTGCCTTGGGTGGAAAAAGCTGATTCAATTTTGTTCAGAGGCACTAATTTAGGATTGAGGCTATTTTACGAGCCCAGAAAACTTCATACTCGACACCCACATCTTAAAGTCCTTCTTGGAGGCGCGGCCCTTATATTTTGCATAATAAAAAAATCCATGTATCCCAGCAGGGTTTGGACCTTCAACCCTCGGGATTAAAGAGAAGGAATTTAATCCTTAGATCACTGAGGCTGAATATATATTCCATGGAAGCCAAATATCAACATATAATTAACAACTACTAACTCACTTGCACTATTAAACCCGTAGGTTCATGACTGCGCGGACATAAACTCTCCATACATCCCTATCCTGAGTCAATGTTTTCCAATTGTTCCCTGTATAATCTAAGGTAAAGTGATCCCACTACAGGCCTCAGGAGGTGCTTGGGGTAGTAGGAGGTTAAGGCTCCCACTTTTTCTGGACAATAGGCACTTGATGACGGCCGCATTTACCCCAGAACAAGCGTCTGGTAATCATTTCCGTTAGAGGCTGAGTCGACTCCAGAGCCAGAAGGTTTGGGTCAGTTTAATAATCCTGACCCCACCGGTACTCGAACCTTCGACCTTCCGGATTGTAGAATAGTGCCTTAACCATTACGCTAAGGCGTATCCCCCTGTATAATCTATTTCCCTCAAATCATGGTTAATGTTATTCTCCCACCTCATTCTTGGTCTACCAACTGGCGTTTTCCCCCTGGTTTTCCTACAAGAAGTTTCTATGCATAGCTTTCATTCAAGTCACATGTCCTGCCCATCGCAATCTAAGAGACTTAACTGTTCTTATTATATCTGGCTTCCTGTAAAGACCATGTAGTTCACTGTTATATAGTCTTTTCCATTTGGCTGTCTGTTCATCTCTCTTTGGTCCAAAATTTTTTCTGAGAACTTTATTCTCAAATACTCGTAATCTCCTACTACTTCATAAAATTTGCAGTAGAAATTGTAGACTTATTGATATTTAGAAGCCGCAGTCCTACTGGTAAGATAAAATGATGACTTCAACCATCACAAGAGATTTGTGCTCTGTGGGACATTATGTCAGTATATTAGCTTAGTAATTCAAAGAGGGAATGCTGCTTGTGTAAAGGGAACTTTTTCTCAAAATGCAGCTGAGGTATTCTATTGTCATAAAAAAAGTATTGGATCTTATTGGTGGAGATTTTATTAATATGTTAAATAGAACCCATTCACCCAACATTATTATATTTAACATATTATATTGATAAAACATTATTGCTATTTGAAAAAATATAAATTAAAATGTTTGTAACTATAAGAAAAAAATGTTACTTTTGCTTGTTGTATATTAATTAATTTTCATTTCATTGCAGAGACTCTATAAGAATGACAATCTGCATGTGATATTCAAACAATAAGAAACAAGTGCTGTCTAGTCTTTAAGGTAAGAAAGTATTTTTTTTTCATATCTTATATATACAATTAATGTTTGTTTGTATGTTTGTTTGTTTGTTTGTTCGTATTTTATGCGCGGCCATACCGTTGATCCGATTGTGATGGGGTTTTTTTGCAAATTGTTCAGGAGATTCCCGGGATGAACATAGGCTATAAAAGAGTTGTGATACTCAACTCCTACACCCTTAAAAATCGCCCTTTGTAGTGGAAAACGCTGCCTAAACTATAGGAATTACACAAAATTAATGAACACAGAATTATATATCTCAAAAAGGTCTACAAAAAAGTCCGCGACAGCATATGTTTATCTCTTACGGGTAACTCACAATAACCATTTTTGTCTTTCATTGATACCAAGAGAATAATACCCATTCGGGTGAATCTTTCATCTTTATTATTGATACCAGGAGTCCCGCGCCGTAGCCGAGTGGTTAAGGCAAGAAGTCTTAGCGCAGAACTACGGTACTTAAGCTGGTTCGAGTCTCCATGGGGGAAACATTTTTTCTCATGGAATTTCGGCCAGTATTGCACCGGTGCACAGTGGACCAGAAAAGAAACTAGCTGGAAAAATACTGTTTTCACTCGCCCTTATCAATTTATCTTTTTTTTTTTCGCTCTAATATAATTGTTATATGACGGTTCTTAACTTATCTGCAAAAGAGGGTACAATTCTAATGTGAAAAAAGTATCTCTTTGGACGCTTAAATGGCTTACGCTGCTAAACCATAAGAAATACACAAATTGATGTACACAGAATTGAACATCTAAAAAAACTATAC
Organism: Diploptera punctata; assembly: GCA_030220185.1. Taxonomy (NCBI): domain Eukaryota; kingdom Metazoa; phylum Arthropoda; class Insecta; order Blattodea; family Blaberidae; genus Diploptera; species Diploptera punctata. The sequence continues at coordinate 186,970 of JASPKZ010002716.1, read as the reverse complement.
AAAAAAGTAGAGTGTAACAGCGCAAGGCTGGTGATAAAAACACATTAACATTTATTTATGAGTAGCAGCGCACGCCGGGTATTAGCTAGTCTAATATATAAATGAATGTTTGTTTGTTCGTGCTTTATTCGCCGCCATACCGTTGATCCGATTGTGATGGGTTTTTTGCAACATGTTCAGGTGATTCCCGGGATGAACATAGGCTATAAGAGAGTTGTGATACTCAACTCCTACACCCTTAAAAATAGCCCTTTGTAGTGAAAAACGCGAAAAAGTAGCTCTTTGGACCCTTAAATGGCTTACGCTGCCTAAACCATAACAAATACACAAAATTAATGTACACAGAATTAAATATCTCAAAAAGCTCTACAAAAAAGTCCGCGACAGCATATGTTTATCTCTTATGGATAACTCACAATAACCATTTTTGTCTTTCATTGATGCCAAGAAGATTGAGACAATTACTAATATATTCCTGTGCAAGCATAGCAGCACATGGCGGGTATTCTTTTACGGATAAATCACAATAACAAATTTTGTCTTTTAGTTCATTTATGCCAAGAAGATCGAGATAAGTAGATTCCCGGGCAACACCGGATAATCAGTACGGGGAATCTTAAAATAATTACGGTATACATTTCTAATTATTTTTCATTTTACTTATTCAACTAATCATAAGAAGTACAGTAATTTTTGTCTTTCAGCTCATTTATGCCAAGATGATCGGGATGAGTAGATACCCGGACAACGCCGGGTAAAACAGCACGGGATATCTACAAATAATTACGATATAAATGTTTCCATTCACTTATTTAACTAAATATAAAACACATTAATTTTCGTATTTCAGCTCATTTATGTCAAGAAGTTCGGGATATGTAGATTCCCGGACAACGCCGGGTAATCAGCACAGGATATCTAAAAAGTATAAATTTATAATTATTTTTCCTTCTACTTATTCAACTAAACATAAAAGCACATTAATTTTAATTTATTTAGGCGTAGCAGCACACTTAGTATTGGCTAGTATGGAATAAATGTTTTTAATCCTAACATTTATGATATTCTTTCTAATTTTTAACTATTTTGATTTCTATGGAAATAAAAACACTTTGAGATCCTGTATTTAATAAAATAATTCTTTAGCATATTATTCAGGTAATCCATTATATTAATCAACAAAAGGAAGATTTTCTTGGAAATCCTTAGCCTATGTCATTGTATAGGAATCAAGGTACAGGAATCAACAATGCTTTACAATCATTTACAGAATCAATATTCAAAGCTAAAGATAATAGAGAACAAACAATAGGGCTTTTTCTAGATCTTAGTAAAGCATTTGACATGGTTAACCATGAAATTTTAATCAGAAAACTAAATACATTTGGTATTTGGGGACTGGCAGAATAATGGTTTATTTCATATTAAATAACAGAACACAGATAGTTGAAATTAACAATATCAGATTAAATTCTACATCTATGGAGCATAGGGTGCCCCAAGGATCAATTCTGGGTCCAATTATTTTTCTTATATATATTAATGACCTTCCCATAATTATGCCCGAAGCCAAAACTTTATTATTTGCAGTTGACACAAACATCATACTCAATGACGTTCACAATAATGATCTACAACTGAAGATAGATAAAACATCAACACATCTAAAAAATGGCCAATAAACAATAAACTCAAACTAAACATAAACAAAACAGTATATATATATATATATATATATATACACTGCTCAAAAAAATTAGGGGATATTGTAGAATAACCTATTAAGACTATGTTTTTTGGAACAGTATTGGATGCAATCACTTTCTATTACTCCAAGATAATGTAAACAAGAGTTTGAAGTTGTTACGTAACCTCGGTACCACACCAGAGGGCAGTGTCTGTACTGTTGATGTGAAAGGGTGGTGTGGGGGTGAATGTTTTGTTGCTGTTTATAAATCCAGTCCAGTTTTCAGTTAGTGAATGACTTGCCTTAGGGACAGTAATGCCTCGACAACGTGATTTACCTGAACCAATGGCTTGGAGGGCCATAGGAAGGATGGAAGCTGGACAGACACAACAAGAGGTGGCACAAGCCATTGGGGGTGTCTCAAAGCGTGATTTCCAGACTTTGGAATCGTTTTCAAAGAACAGATACTGTTCACAGAAGAGCCGGACAACGTCGACCACGGGCAACAACAGCAAGGGATGACCGTTACCTCTTGTTAACAGCCCGTCGGAATAGACAGCAGAATGCAACTCAACTGCGAAATACACTTCAAACAGCAACAGGACGCAGGGTGTCAACTCAAACTGTCCGTAATCGACTGCATGGAAGTGGTCTCTATGCCCGTAGGCCCATGGTGTGTACCAGGTTAACTCCACAACACCGTAGAGATCGCAGAAACTGGGCGGAGGAACATCGTGGGTGGAGGCATGCCGAATGGAGATCAGTTCTTTTTTCTGATGAGTCGCGATTCAACGTGGAATGTGATAGTCGGCGTGTATTCATCTGGAGGGAAAAAGGGACACGAAACAATCCAGCTTTTGTACGTGAAAGATCCCCATATGGTGGCGGTGGATTGATGGTGTGGACAGGAGTCAGTAGTGGTGGACGTACGGACCTCTACGTCATCCAAGGTGGTACTTTGACTGCGGTAAGGTATAGAGATGAGTTTCTTCGACCTTTTGTCGTGCCTTATGCTGGTGCCATAGGTGATTCTTTTCTTTTTATGGACGATATTGCACGATCCCACAGAGCTGGCTTGGTGGACGACATGCTGGAAGTGGAGGGTATCGAGCATATGCAATGGCCAGCTTCCTCCCCGGACTTAAATCCGACTGAGCATGTGTGGGATGCATTAGGCAGACGCATTGCAGGCAGACCAGCACCTCCCACAACTGTTCCAGAGCTGCACATTGCTCTTATGGAAGAGTGGCCACGTATCCCCCAAGAACTCATTGCTAACCTCATTGCATCAATGCCACACAGGTGTGAGGCAGTGCTGGCCGTTCGAGGAGACCATACACCATACTAAAGAAACATTTTCACCCATGTTAATGTTGCTTTGTTTGTTTGCCATATTCCTAATCTGGATCTCTTTGACATCTGGTGTGGTACAGAGGTTACATAATGACTTCAAACTCTTGTTTACATTCTTTTGGAGTAATAGAAAGTGATTGCATCAAATACTGTTCCTAAAAACATAGTCTTAATAGGTTATTCTACAATATCGCCTAATTTTTTTGAGCAGTGTATTTCAATCAACAAAATCTGAATAACCTCATCAACATTATGCTTAATGATACCTTAATAAAAGAGGCAAATTGTGCCAAATTTCTAGGTGTATGGATTGATTCCAATCTGTCATGGGAATGCCATATACAACATTTATCTGAAAAACTTAACCGATTATACTATGCGATTTGCATCCTCACTAGAATATTACCAGAGGAAGTATTAAAAACAAACTGTATATTTTGGATACATACATTCACAGTTAACATATGTATAATACTATGGGGAACATCACCAAAATCTACTCAAATTACAAAAAAGAATTATTAAAATCATGAAGAAAGCACCATTCCGAACAGAAAGTAAGAAACTCTTCAAAGAACTAAAAATATTACTGGTTCCTTGCATTTACATATTAGAATCAGTTTGCTTTATTCTTAAAAATTTAAAACTCTTCATAAGTAATGCCACGAGTGATTTCCAATTTATCTAGATAATTTGGAAATCAAGAGTGGCATTTGTTAGGACTATTTAATGAATAAAATTAAGCTGTTTACTCACAAATCATTATTTAAATATAGTTATTTTAAAATATTTATATATTTAATGTAAATGGTGATGTTTGAAAACAAATGAGAAACGATTGGTACGCTTCATCTGCTTCTTTTGTTTATCACTGCAACCAGATCATACTATTTATTGCCAAAGGAACTCAATATTGTAAGAATGCTCTCTAGTGGAGAAAAAATGAAACACATGAAACTGTATATTAATTCATTTGTGATGTCGTATGATGTAAATATGACAATTATATTTTTCTGGATTATTACCTGGGAAAAAATACATTTAAGAAAGTGCAAACAGTGGTTTCTTTTTTTGGTGGTATAATCAATTGCTACAAATGATTTTATATTAACTCCTGCAAGCGCTATGTGTTGACATGCATGCACTCTATATACAATCTGGTAGCTGTATTTCAGTCACTGCAAAATAATGATCAGACCTGTACAGAATATTAAAAAGGAGGAGCTTTCTTTAATATGGTAAATTTAATATTGATAAATATTTGGTGAAACACGACTGTGATTGGTTGTAAAACAGTTGCAAAGTGATTGGTCATTGACTCCCATTTGGGGCATGAGTTAAATAGTCAAAATAAATTCAAATTTACATGAACATAGCACTAGAATATCTAATAATATGCACCTAAACTGTCACAGGCTTACCAGAAGTGTTAACAGCATATCACATAGAGGTAGTAATCTATGAGTGGTAGACAAGGCCTTAAGGCCTTAACTCTGCCAGGTAAAATAAAGCTATTATTATTATTATTATTATATAATCATCTCCCTTCCAATGTTAAACTTCTTACGAGCAGAAAATTTAAGCTTGCTGTAAAGAACATTTTATTGTCTTACGTACCATTAAGTATGGGTGTATACCTAAATGTAAAATTGTAAGTTTTATTTATTTGATTGGAATTGCATCCTCATCCTTTCTTGTGAAAGTGCTGCCCCTTGGTATTATGGTGCATTTTAACTGCAATGTAAATTAGTTTCATTATATATTTATGTATGTATGTGTTATATTTTATATTGTTATTTATGTACAGATTGTAATCTGGATACGTCCTAAAGCATCTATGATGCTCTAATGGATGTTAAAATAAAAGAAATAAAATAAGTAATATTAAATAGAATAAATTAAGTTCAGTTTTTCAAATGTATAATATAACATCAGTTCATAATGACTATTTAGTATATTATTAATACCAATCAATCACAACTATCATCACAATTGTATTGTTATCCTGTTATCACAAATGCATCTATTTAGTAAATTAATCAGATCTGTGTAATGAAATATATTTAACTTATCTTATAAGCTCTTTAGTGTAAACATCAGTGAATATACATAACTAACTAACTCACTGGCACTATCGAACCCTTAGGTTAATGGCCGTGTTGACATAATCTCTCCATACATCCCTATTCTGAGCTAATGTTTTCCAATCATCCCCTGTATAATCTACTTCTCTCAAATCATAGTTAATGTTATTCTCCCACCTCATTCTTGGTCTACCAACTGGGCATTTTCCCCTCTCGTTTTCCTACAAGAAGATTCCCTGCTTGTCTTTCATTCCCCATTCGTGCCACATGTCCTGCCCATCACAGTCTATGAGAATTAACAGTTCTCATTATATCTGGCTTCCTATAAAGACGATGTAGTTAACTGTTATGTACCTGTCTGTTCATCTATCTTTTGTCCAAAAATTTTTCTAAGAACTTTATTCTCAAATACTCATAATCTCCTTTCCTCCCTTAGAGTAAGAGTCCATGTTTCACATCCATATAATATAACTGGTAGAATAATAGTTCTTATATATTTTCAGTTTAACATTTTTTGATAGGAGTTGGGATGTCAAGAGTCTCTGTAATGCATAATAGCACGCATTTCCATAATTGAGCCTATGTTTGATTTCTTTGTGCATCTCATTCCTATTTGTGAATATTGTTCCTAGGTACTTGATTTCAGCCACTACCTCAAAATTTCCCTCATTTGTCATTAGCTGTCCATTTCTATTATATATGTATTTCTATGTATGACCATATATTTAGTTTTATTGATATTTACTTCCAGTCCTAATTTCTTAGTGTTACTCAGTAAAGTGTGCGTGTTGGCCTTTAGTTTTTCCTCACTATCGCCCAACAGTATTACATCATCAGCATAAACTAACAGCTTATTAATAACATTGTAGGCCATCTTCATCCTCTAAACATTTGATGGCATGCTCTAGTACAAAATTAAATAGTAGATGAGATAGTGCATCTCCTTGCTTCAACCCATTGTGGATTTCAAAAGTATGTGACACACTCTACTCTTTGTGCCATTTAGACACATTTGTATAAGTCTAACTAACTTTTTAGGAAATCCGAACTCAGTGAATACATATGGTCAATAGAAATCAGTAATCAATATTTGTCTTCAATTTGTTATAAAGAATTTGATTTAGTAAAAAAAAAATTAAAAGTTATTTCTAGGATATTTCAACCCAAAAAAAAAAAAAAAATTAAACTTTCATCTCTTATAAGCAGAAATTAAAATGGTGGACAGTAATAATGCTTATAAGCATATTTATGGATAAGATTATTTAGTAAGTAATGAAAGTTAGTCCAACTCATATAATTGAGGACGTCACCCTAACAAAGGTGTGTGATTGAATATCTACTTATTCTTCTTCCTATATGCATGAAAGCTGGCAGCTTGTTGTGTGATCTTTCACTACTGGTCTGGGGTATGGTGACGTCCTTCCATCGTAGTTGTGGTCGTCCTAAAGGCCTTTTCTGCTGAGGTGTCCAGTCATGTACTTTCTCCATTCTATCTATGTGATCATTCCAATTTAGTCTTCTATCGTTTATCCAGAGGTTTATATGTTCAATTTCACATTCTTCTCTAATAACAGAGCTGCAAATTTTCTCCCTCAGCGATTTTCCTACGATTTTCGGTAAAACTTTCATTTTGGTTGTTTCATTGATTTGTTTTGTTTTTTTAGTTTCTGTTCAGCATTCACAACTATATGTTAGAACTGGTCTTATGACAGATTTGTAAATTCTTACTTTTGTATCTATTGAATATGTTGTTATGAAATAGATGAGGTTTAAAGTCTGATACACTACTTTGGTCCAAACATATTCAATTGAAGGACAGTGGAATATCTACCTTAATTTACATTACTTTGACCTATATCATTAATACAGAAATATATTTTAACAATGTAATATATTAAAATAATAGTCATTCCCTTTCATTTCTGCATATACCCTTTTTAGGGTGAACATACAAGTTGGATGGAAATTTTATTATTTTACAAAATTTTGCATAGAAAATAATGTTTGGAATGAAGAACATTGTCCAAAGTTATGAATGTATCCCATTTAGAACATAAAATATTAACACCCTTTCCTAATTAGAAAACTCAAAAGTTAGCTCTCTTAATATTTTGAACTAAATATCAAATGTTACAGAAGCCACTGGTAATCTAAAGTTTGAGAAAGTTAACAAAATAATAACTGTAACTAAATAAAAAATCATGTTTAATATATAGCACATGTCCATCACTACGTCTTCAGTTTCTTCAGCTGGATATCCTAGTTTTGCCTCTCTTATTAAATCTTCATGCCAGTTCCTCGAGTCTTCAATCAAGAAGGGAAACAATTCCTAATATAATTTTCCTTAGTCTAATTACAACACATTTTTTCTTTTCTCCTGACAATTTTGCTTTAATGGACACAATACAATTTGAAAATACATCCTCATAATTATGTGAATGACCAAAAATATCAAATTACTGGGGCATTCGATAAGTAATGGCAAAACTGTTGTAAATCAGCGATCCTAGTGGTGACCATTGTAATCTTTAAGTATGTTATTGAGCAGTCTTTGTTATATAAATCTGTAATGTTGGAAGTCTCGAAATAGCAATATTTTTGTGAATACATTCACTGTTTTTCACATTTAGTAATACCGTCCTAAAAAGATGTTCGTAAGTAATGCCACAAGTGATTTCCAATTTATCTAGAGAATTTGGAAATCAAGAGTGGCATTTGTTAGGACTATTTAACGAATAAAATTAAGCTATTTACTCACAAATCATTATTTAACTATAGTTATTTTAAAATATTTATATATTTAATGTAAACGGCGATGTTTGAAAACAAATGAGAAGCGATAGGTACGCTTCATCTGCTTCTTTTGTTTATCACTGCAACCAGATCATACTATTTATTGCCAAAGGAACACAATATTGTAAGAATGCTCTCTAGTGGAGAAAAAATGAAACACATCAAACTGTATATTAATTCATTTCTGATGTCGTATGATGTAAATATGACAATTATATTTTTCTGGATTGTTACCTGGGAAAAAAATACATTTAAGAAAGTGCAAACAGTGGTTTCTTTTTTTGGTGGTATAATCAATTGCTACAAATGTTTTTATATTAACTCCCGCATGCGGCATGTGTTGACATTCATGCACTATATATACAATCTGGTAGCCGTATTTCTCACAGGCTTGGTCACTGCAAAATAATGGTCAGACCTGTTCAGAATATTAAAAAGGAGGAGCTTTCTTTAATATGGTAAATTTAATATTGATAAATATTTGGTGAAACATGACTGTGATTGGTTGTAAAATAGAAATCATTGAAACGTGATTGGCCATTGAGTCCCATTTGGGGCATGAGTTAAATAGTCAGTAGAATTTGTTTAGAAGTTGGAATTGGGAAGTATTCAAACATCCATCAAATTCACCAGACAGGAGCCCTTTTGGCTATAATTTGTTCTCAAAGATCAAAGAACCTCAATGAGGCATTTAATTTCAATCAAAGCTGTAGATTGATCAGGTAAGAGAGATAGCCAGAAATAATACTGTAGATAGAGAGTGTGCCATCTTCCATGGATTTGGCCATGTATAGTTAACTTGACAGGATATTTTAAATGAAGTTTGTAATGTCAAAAGTAACCTAAATAAATTTTTTGTGATGTTATAGCAGTGTTGCCATTACTTATCGATTGCCCAATTATTTAGAAAAATATACACTGTATAAAGGTTATCTTACCTTGTCGGTAAAGTCTGTTATCTATTGTAGCCTCATATGACCCTAAATAAGAATCACCATTAGAAAACCGAAATAAATCTGTTCCAGTTTTAATATCAGATAGCACTGGAGTTATTCCTGATTCTGAAGTTGCAGAACTTGTAATTTCTCTCTGCTGTTTCTTGCCCTTCTTATTTTTATCTCCATCTGTTTTTTCTTTCTTAGATTTTTTGGTTTCTTTACTTTTGGAATCTTTTCCCCTAACTTTACTTTTATCAGCCATTAATTAAAAAATTATTTAAATTTAATATTATTCAAATTCATTTAATTTTTAATTTTCTGAAACAATATTACAGCAGACAGTGAAAATACATTACTCGTATTATGTTTTTAGTCATGAGTAAATTCCAGAATTATTTTATTATTTTTTGTTGATTACACTTTTTTCTGTTATCAGTTATTATACCACAATTTGTTTGGTTTCTATAGAAACAAAAGAATTAACAATGATATATGCTTATCCAATTACAATAATAAAGAATCTTTTCTACTGTATTTTAACAATAAAGTGAATAGCATAAATTTTATGCTTGACAAGATTAGGGAAGAAATTAAAGGTAGAGAACGAACATGGACAGAATTACATACAACAAAACATGGGAGGATAGAGATAGCTGGAAATCCCTTTGTAATAGAAATTGGAAACAACTTGAAGAAAAAGGAAAAATTAAAAATATTTATTTATAAATATTAGAAATAGAAAACTTTCATGAATTTTATCTTAAGAAATCTTTTCACAAGGTGATGGACAAATTATATCCACATTTAAAAAAAATACTTTGATAATCAACTTGGAATGTTAAGCCTTAATCCAGAAAAATAATAAATTTTAATCCTTCAAAATACAAATTATTCTCTTTTACACACATTTTTTTTTTCAGAAAAAAAAAACAAACAGCACTTTCTAAATACAGACATATCAATATGTTAATTAAGATATTTGATCTGTGTATTCTAACCTCTTACGGTTTTTTGTTGAACATATGTTTCAAAGCTTGTGAGCCCCATCTTCAGCGATTAGAGACTGATTTCTCTCAAATTGTCAGCCCTGATTCTTGATTTTATGCTCCCTCTGCCTGTGGTCCAATGAACTTGCTTGTGAGGTTCCTTTCTCCGGGAATTTCAAAATTCATAATTGTTTCCTTGTCTCGTTTCGCTTATGTAACATTTTTTCACCCTAATAGGTGAGTTCATTTTTGTTTTTCTGTTTTAATAATTTTGTGTTTACATCTATTTTGTGTTTTTCTGACCAAATGTGAGCAGCCACTGCTCAGTGGAAAGAGTTATGAATTTTGAAATTCCCGGTGAAAGGAACTTCATTAGCAAGTTTATTGGACCACAGGTAGAGGGAGCAGGACTCAAGAATCAGGAGGGCCGACCAAACTTTGACCCCGAAAAACAAGTCTGTAAACAACTGAAGATGGGGCTCACAAACCTTTAAAACATATGTGAACAAAAAAACCAACCATAAGAGGTACCGATACACTTCAGACCCTCAAAAATTACTTAATATTATAAACCTCTTAATGTTACTTCCTAGTGTATTTTTAAAATATTCCATATGTTGTCTAGCACTGAAATAAGAAGTTGCTGGTACATGCCTATGAATCTTTATTTTCCAATATTGTCTCAAGTCTGGTGTTTATTGTCCTTCTATATATTAGTATAAAAGTGTTGGAACATAAACTCTCCGCTACCCATTTTTATCCCGAATTTAGGTTTTGATCATATTTGTATGAAATGAATAATAAAAACATTAGGTTTTGATGTTTGTAGTAGGAAGTAAATTTGTTAGTTTTTAGTATGATTCTACGTCTTAATCATATTGTGTAGTTTTAATATTACTTTAAGTTTGTGATTTTTCCAATAAAAGTAATTTATATTGAAAAATTGTATGTTTTGCCTACTTTTACAAAACTGATGAAAGTGTGCAACCTCTAAATATTATCCAATATTCTTGATATTTGGCATATATATATATATATCTTCTTACAGCACTGAGCCTCGGGATGTAAGCAAAGTCTGAAAAAATGTGTTGCAAAATGAAACACTCTAATCTATATACTGGATCATTCTATATGTGGGAAAAGGGGCTAGATGTGAAATTATTACCTCATATTTTTTGGACAGCAAATTTCTTGGAGAGGTAAGATAGGTAATTTCAAAAACATGTTTTATTTCATGAAATTAACAAGGAAATCAAGTTATGATATATAAATAAATTTGCCAGTTTAGTGATCTTATGAATTGATTCATTAATATTTCTAAGGGACTGATTTTAGTCTCAGTGGTTTTTTGTTTCTTGCATATATGCTCTCAAGAACAAAAAATCACTTCAACTTGAGATCCAAATAAGCTTAATTCTCAGTGATAAAACCACTTCCGTTATTTTCGTCTGCTATAGAGGAACGCATTTACGCTTGCGTCCCGCAAATAATACCATATACAACGACGTCTGCGTTGTGCAATATTACGCCGATTCTCCTGTTCTTCCAGTTGAATTCTTTGGTAGACTCTATCAAATTCCTCTTCTCTGCTTATACCGAAAACATGATCGAAGTCTTCAAGGTTCGACATCTTGGAAAAGCTGCAAAGGTTTCAAACTACATCGGTTCCCTTCGGGATTTTCGCGATAAGTTTCTATATTGAGCTATGATCTTAAGGTACCTCGTCAGGTAGCTTACAATTATTATCGCATGAATAAAGTTCTGAGTAAGCAAAATGTAGTGTCTTCAACAAGGGTCAACAAGAACGGACCTAATGCATTCTGCTGATGATGGGACTAGTCCCGAAAGGCCTACATAGTTTAAAAGAACTTAAGTTGACGAGACGGACCTACAAGGTAACTATATTATAGTTTTTAACCGTACATTATATTACTGAAAATGTATTTGGATAAAACTTTCTCAGCAGAACGCCTTTTACTGTTTAATGCGTTCAAACATTCGACCCAAGACAACTATATTAAAGCTTCAGGATTCAACCATTTTGCTCATAAAGAGGCAGTATTCAATAGTTTGACATATAGATTGATAAATATACCTATGAGCAAAGAAAATTACGAAAAAGAAAAAGAATACATAATTAATATTGCAATAGATAACGGTTATGAAGAAAATATGGTGCATAAGAAAATAAATAAATTTAAAAGACAAAAATTATTTAATGAAAGCACACTTATAAAAGAAACAGAAAAAATAAATTTCAAGAAATTCACATTGAAACACTTTAAGTTTCAAAAAATTTTCAAAAAGTTTAATATAAGATTGGCATCGAAGAATGAATATAGCCTTAATAGGATCATTAAAGCCAATAAAAATGAAAGAATTGAAGAAGAAAACAAATTAGGAATTTATCAGATCAAATGCAGGGATTGTGACAACATTTATATTGGAAAAACAAAAAGAAATTTGAAAACAAGAGTGAGAGAACATCTTAGAAATGTCAAAAATGGAGAAGTGGAAAAGTCAGCAGTAGCTGCTCATGCTCGGTCCGAAAAACATTTAATTGAATCAAAATCCAGTCTAATTAAACAAACAGATAAACAAAAGGAACTTACGGTTTGGGAAAAAATCCACATTCAAAAAACAAAGGAAAACTTATGAACTTTGAAATTCCCGCAGATCCTGACCTGATCCAGAGGTTCATCGGTCCACCAACAGAAGGAAGAAGAAGAGTTTCTTCTGATCGACATAACATCAGTCGTCAAGATTGTACTGAAGATGAGACCGTTATGGTCTCGAAATTGCGATCTGTTTAGAAGATTTATATAAGGAGAAGTAGGAAACATTTGATTTTATCATAAATTAAACCTCATAGTGATAAATTCCTGTAAATGTTACTTTAATTAGTAATATTTAAAGTGCAAGGATACTCAGTGGAAATTATATGGAATAAATAATAAGTTTGTATCATCAACACTTATTTCATTATAAGCCTATGTAAAAATACATGATTTTAAGTTACAAAAAAAATGTTTTTCTCCTATAGTGAATTATAGTTGTTACTCTTTGATCATTTGATATCGAGATAACATTAATTTTGATACAGATTTTTTATTTCCATTATTACTATTAATTTCCAGATGTTAGGAACTACATATAACAGTCCCTTTTAATCTTATGTTTCCCACTGTTTCAAACAACTAATTGTATCCTACTGATATTCATAGTTTCTTACTGTTAATATAAAAAATTATTCCAATATATCTAAACATTTGAACTATGTGGTCTTTATAGGAAGCCGGATATAATGATAACTGTTAAGTCTCATAGACTGCGATGGGCAGGACATGTGGCATGAATGGGGAATGAAAGACGTGAATGAAGCTTCTTGTAGGAAAACCAGAGGGGAAACGCCCAGTTGGTAGACCAAGAATGAGGTAGGAGAATAACATTAACTATGATTTAAGGGAAGTAGATTATACAGGGAATGACTGGAAAACATTAGTTCAGGATAGGGATGTATGGAGAGGTTATGTCTGCATGGCCATGAACCTACAGGTTCGATAGTGCCAGTGAGTTAGTTAGTTATATCTAAACATTTAATTTTTTCCCCTACTACAGTTCGTAGGTCATAGAAAACAGTTGTAGGAAATTGTCGTATAATGGCTATTGAAACACTTGTGCTAAGTTTTTGATTCGAGCCAAGGTTATGTAAAAAAATAGTATAGCTGAATCTCATTTCTGTAATCTTAATGAGGATATTGAATCATGATCATCATCTCTCTGTCCTTCATTCAATTAAAAATTGTTTCTTCTAAATATTGGAATTCAAGAGAGCAAATAACATAATTGCCACTTACTCAATATCAAATACCAATCAACATTAAAATATTATTTAGTTAGGCCACTAGTTTGTTAAATAGGAATATCTTGTTGAACTCTGGATTGGGAGAATGAATTATGTATATTAGATATTGTAATCACAGCAGTTGGTGGAGATTAAACAAAACAGATGCTATCCCAGATATTTTCATTTAGTAAGTGAAGTCACTCATAGAAATGTGGTATGGATTTCTCTTATCCATCTGCAATATCAGAGAAGTTATTTAAAGTTATCATTATTGGTGATCCCACTGTTGGAAAAACTTCATTTGTTCAGCGTTACATTCAAAATTCATTCAAAAAAGATTATAAAGGCACAGTCGGTGTGGATTTTGCACTTAAAGTAGTGAAATGGTCAGATACACAAAATGTAAAATTACAATTGTGGGATATAGCTGGTAAGTTATTTAACATATTCCAATACTGTTATTTTAACACAGTTCCAATAATGGATCATATTATAATATTATAATAGCTGGTAAGATACTATAATTGGTAGATACATTTTTTTGCAATCATAAAAATCTTTTTATCACTTTACATCTTTACATTGTATATAATTTATAGTGTGTTGGTTATTGTATTATAATTATTTATATTTAAATATTTTAAAAAATATGTTATCATCCGGTATCATGGCAGCTGCTGCCATCTTCCGGAAACCAAATGCCATTCCTCTCTGTCCATCCATTGATCTTCCTCCAATCCTCTGGTGTTCATAGCCGTTTGTACCCCTCTATCCAAGTTTTCTTCGGTTTTCTCTTCCTCCTTTCCATTGGGATCCATTCCATAACAATATTAGGCAATTTTGCTCTGGCATTCTTTTGACATGGCCATACCACTGTAATCTTTTCTTTTCTATAATGTATGTGATGTCTGGCTCCTCTTGTACACCTATAATTTCCCTTATTTCTTAATTTCGTATTCTATCCGTTCTAGATTTTCCAGCTGATCTTCTTAAAACATCAATTTTTGTACTTAAAATTCTTTTCATTTCCCTGGTAGGAATTTGCCAAACTTCAGCACCATATGTTAAAATGCTCTGAATTATGGTTTGATATATTTAAATATTCAACACTTTTGAAATTCATATTAAAGTACCGTTGAGGATATGTAATAAGATGTTAATTATATAATTTTATCTGGTAAATCAGTCATCCTCAACTAAATTATTAAACTTCAAGTTATTCTAATATGGAGGTCTTTCGAAAATAATGTTTCATCTTCTGCGTTTTAACTGGAACTGTTCCTGTTAAAACGCAGAAGATGAAATATTATTTTCAAAAGACCTCCATATTAGAATAACTTGAAGAAATTTAATCATTTAATTAAGGACGACTGACTTACCAGGTAAAATTATATAATTAACATCTTGTATTTAAATATGTAAAGTAATTAAATTAAAATATAGATACTATAATCTTAGTAGGATTTTAGCATAATGAATATGCTAACTGTATCATGTTTTGTTGCTGTGTTCATATAAAGGGCAGGAAAGGTTTACGTGGATGACTAGAGTGTATTATAAAGACTCTTATGGATGTGTTATAATGTTTGATTTGACAAATCGAAACTCCTTTACCAACGCTCTGAAGTGGAAAAGAGATGTCGATGCAAAATGCAGTCTACCAGATGGAAGTCCTATTCCATGTCTGCTATTAGCAAATAAGGTAAGTTAAAATTCAGGCTAACCTTTTCTAGACATATCTTTGAAATGGAATTTGTTGTTTCATTTTTTATTTAATTTGTTATAATTATTAATGTGCTTTTTTAAATTGCAGTGTGACATGCCAAATAGACAAGTTGACAGATTTGAAATAGAAGAATTTTATACAGAGCATAATTTTGTTGGCTGGACTGAAGTATCTGCAAAGGAAGGAATTATGATTAACAACTCAATGAAGTAAGTTAAATATGGAATTTACATTAATGGTATTTCTATTATATTTTGCTCTTAGTTCCCATCTTTCTCTTCCTCTAGCTCTGTATGCTAGTGTGCTAACCATTACACTATTTCAAGTTCCAATGCAAACATTAATTCTTCTTCCTCATATACAATTCTCTATATCATCAGAAGCAGTTAGCCATTGCTATCAATGCTGTCTGGCAGCTTCTAATTTAAGAAGACATTTTTAATGAGAAATCTAATAATTTTTATAACAGCTAAGCATTATATTTCAAATATATTTTATAGCAGTTAAGCATTATATTTCAAATAACTTTTATAGCATTAAGTATTATTGTAAATGATTGAAAGGTGATTGGCCATTGACTCCCATTTGGGGCATGTATTAAATAGTCAAAATACATTTTTATGCAAATAAATAAGCACCTATTCTTATGATGTTTATATTATTAATTTAACACTTCTCACTGAAGGATAAATTATATTTGAAAAGAAAAATTTTTTATATATAAGAGAAAAATTTGCATCTAGATTGCAACTTGCCTCAGTAGCTCAGTTGGTAGAGCATTTGGCCTGAAGAGCCAAAGGTCACGGGTTCGAGTCTCGGTCTAGATGAACATTTTTTTCTTCAAATATAACCTATTCTTATGTCTATAGGTTTCTTGTGGATGTAATGATGCAACAAAGTGGATTTGATGGATTCAGAAGATATTCTAAAAGCATGAGACTCAATGGACCTCCACTTGGACAAAATAACGGAAGATGTTCTTGTTGACAATCAGTGCTTTTCTTCAGAATAAGTGTTACAACATTTATCAGCCATATCACATGAACATTATACCATGGAAATTTGAACCATTAAAACATTTTGTCACTTTAACAACTATTCATATAAATATTTTTATTTTGCAAATAAAATTGTGTATTCTGGATAAAGTGTAGATTTTAATTATATCAGATTTTTTGTAAAAATTTTCTCGGAATTATATTTTATTGAATGGCTATGAATTTTACTTACGAACTCATAAGATTACAAGCTAGATTTCTGTTTTATCTATTTTATTAATTTATTACTGCAGTATTAAATTTTCACTTTATTAACAAGCCTTTCATGAAAACAAATAAGATACAACAATATTTAATCCCAATCAATCAAAATAATGTATCAGTGTTAATTATCATATTCATCTATACTTTTTTAAGTTCATAATTGTTTTTTGTCCGTTGAGGTTATGACAATGTTAAATTATAGTTTTTTTTACCTTGTATACTACCGTCTTCCTCAACTATAATGTTTCTATTTAAAATTTTCGTTGATTTCACTCTAGACTTTTCGAAGCATGCTTCATCTTCTGGAGTTGTTGTGGTATTGAATTATCTGTATATGTCTAGTAGAGGGTTTTGCTCATTAGGCATGCAAAAATTCTCAATTATAGCAGGATTTTAATATCATAATAAATATGAAAGTTTAAGTTAATAATTTTATATTTTAATTTTTTTTTAATATTTAAATATAACTTAAATAAAGAAAAACATCTAAATAATTCATTGTTGTTCATTGTTGAATAAAAATGTCTCAGTAACAATTAAAGAAATTGTATTACATAACAGTCTTTCTAAATAATGCTTTTAAAAATTGTTTTAAGTCATTGTTGTCAGAATAATAAAGCTTTCTGTTATAACTGTACTAAGAACACCTGCTTAACTTCATATTTTTAAATAAAAGTATACTAAATTCTGATTGGATGTTAAAACAATTAACTTTTTTGATTTAACAAATCAAATTTAAACCTTATATTTAATGGACTATTAACCAATAGAATTTAAAATTACCATCATGTGATGTAATAATGTTCTTTAAAATTATAAAAGAATTACACTAGTCATTCTGCATATAACTTTCAACAAAGATAGAAGCAAGAAGAGTTCTCAAGATAAAATGTAATATTTAGTACAAGAATAATTGATTCCAGAAAAGAAAATAATTTATTTTAATTGACGGTGAAGATTAATTACGCCTACATTTACTTAATCTGCTGGGAACCTACAAAGTGAATAAATTTGTAATTATTTCTACAAGAAACAGTTTTCAGTGATTTTAAAGTGTTTTCCTATCCAGTGTACCAATTTCCAACCTTGAGAAGAGAATCCGGCTCTACTGAAAATTAAACCTAACCTGAACCAGTAATTTTTTTTTTGGGACACCAATCCTTCTTCAAAATGTTACTACAACATCGGGCATGAAGAGAATTACTACATCAAAATGCCACCAGAACGTGGGACAAAGCAATTACTTCTTCACAATGAAAATATGCCTAATAAACAAAATCCTCTACTAGACATATAGGCCTACAGATAATTCAATACTACAACAACTTCTGAAGATGAAGCATGCTTTGAAATGCCTAGAGTGAAATCAATGAAAATTTTAAATAGAAACATTATAGTTGAGGAAGACGGTAGTATACAATATAAAAAAAATTATAATTTAACATTATCATATTCAGCCATATTTGTGTTTCCAAAAACTTCTTTAACAAACGCTGTCTATGTTAATAAGTTTGGTCTGCTTCAACTTACCTCATATTTAGTTGTTTCTTGTGAGACACGTTTCAAAGCTCCATAGTTTCATTTTCAGTTGGTACTGACGCACCAACTGTACGAACTGAAAATGAAGCTAAGAAGCTTTGAAACATGTCTTACATAAACAATGAAATATGAGGTAAGATGAAGGCAGACCAAACTTATTAATTAAATAGAACCTCATAATGTTACTTCCTATTGTTTTTTCATAGTTTACTATGTTACTTTCATCTGTCACAGTGGACATACCCTAAGCTTTTAAGCTTTTAGAAGAATCGTTTAATTTCTAACAGTCACTCTAATTCCTACCTTACATTAGTAAAATTTATAAACATATCTTGTAATTTTTATATCTATTAAATGAAAGATGTTACATAATTTTAATTATAGTACTTGATTCACATCTCTGTAATTTTATTTAATTCTAGTCTAAATTTAACTCTACTAATATTTAATTTTAGGAAGTTATATTTTGAGGTTATTTTAATTATATTATTTTTGGTCTGGACATCTTACCTCAATATTAATGAATATTGAGGTAAGATGTCCAGACCAAAAATAATATAATTAACTCTACTATATAACTCATTCTGCTCTTATGCTGGCTCAGTTGGTAGCATCCCTGATTCCTGACTAGCAGGCCCGGATTTGATACCCAGCGAGGTTAACAATTTTTATTTTTAAATTAATTTAATTTAATTTCAAAGTTTTCAATCTCGGGGATAGGAGAGGTGGTGGTGTACAAATTTTAATTGCTAGATTGTGTACCAGATTCCTGCATTAAATTTCAAACCTTTCTTCAGTACATATGTTGAGAATGCATGTCTGTTGGATGAGGACGATAAGCCTGGTGGCACTCTTGGTGCTTTTCAACAGGAGGAGGCTACTTGCTGGCACTTTCTCCCTTCTCTTCATCATCATCCCTTATCACAGCATTTTTTTTACTTTACACTAAACAAACATTAACATACACTTATCCTACACTCCTCTCTGTAAACAATATAAGAATACATCATCTATGTAAAGTGATGTATAAATTGAGAATTGACTACATTAATGTCATGTGTCCTCCCAGCACAAAACCCTAAACATGAACAATACAGTGAGTGGCATTAGAACACACACTTGCACACATATAATTTATTCGAGACTAGCCAATACCCAGTGTGCACTGCTACACTTAAATTAATTAAATGTGTTTTTGTGTTTAGTTAAATAAGTAAAAAAGAAAAATAATTATATATTTATATTGTAATTATCAGTTTAGAGGTTGTTTGGTAAGGTTAGAGGTAAATTGGCCAGTATACGAGTAATTCAATTGTTTTAGAACTCGATTCATTGGTTTAAGGGTAATTTTATCATTTTAGAGGTAGCTTGATCTGTTTATAGGTGGTTTCTCGTTTTAGGGGTAGTTTAATCAGTTTACTGGTAGTTTTGGTCTTAATAGAGGTGGTTTGATTAGCTATTGATAATTTGGTCATTATAGAGGTAATTTCATCGGTTTAGGATTGTTTGGTTGGATTGGTTGGAATTTTATATTATATTTCTAGGTTAGGTTAGGTATCAGTTAGGTCTGGTATAGGTTAGGTCAGGTTAGATTTGATTATGTTAGGTTGGGTTAGGTTAGGTTTGGTTTGGTTAGGTTAGGTTTGGGTTAGGTCAGGTTTAGTTCAGGTTAGGTCAGGTTTAGTTCGGGTAAGGTACAGGTTTAGTTTGAGTTTGGGTTTGGGTTTGGATTCAGTTTTCAGTTCAGTTTTTGTTTTGGGTTTTGGTTTTTTTTATTTATGTTTTGGTTTCGGATTTGGATTCAGGTTAGATTAGGTTTGACACAGTTGGGTTAGGCTTGGTTGGGTTAGGTTTAGGTTCAAGTTAGATTCACGTTAGGTTCAGTTTAGGTTCAGTTTAGGGTTGGTGTAGGTTCAGTGTAATCTCAGTGTAGGTTCAGTTTTAGGTTTGGTTAAGTTGAGGTTGGGTTCAAGTTAGGTTTAGGTTAGGTTCAGTTTAGGTGCAGGCTAGGTTCAGGCCCTAGGTTCAGGTTAGGTTCAGCATGGGTTTGGGTTAGGTTCAGGTTCAGTTATGTTTGGTTAGATTATGTTAGGTTACATTAGGTCTGGTCAGGTCTAGTCAGTGTATGTCATGTTTGGTCAGTTTCAGTGTATGTCATGTTCGGTCAGTTTGGGTCAGTATATTACAGGCAGGTCAGTTCATTTCAGCATCCAAAAAGCTACTTTTTTCTCGTTTTCACTACAAAGGGTGATTTTTAAAGGTGTAGGAGTTGAATATCACAACTCCCTTATAGCCTATGTTCATCCCAGGAAATCTCCTGAACATTTTGCAAAAAAGCCCCATCACAATCGGATGAACAGAATGGCAGTACATAAAATACGAACGAACTAACAAATATTTATTTTATATGTTAGATTAACTTAAAAAAAATAGTTTCTATCAACTTTTTTCCCCCCATAATTTTTTTTTGGGTAATTCTTTGGCACACAGGGAATCTCTCGTTTCAAGGTATTTTTACATATGCCATTCTCTCATGGCTATGACAGGTCATGTCAATAGTGATTTTTAATTCTTCATCACGTACATACTTTTTTGTTTAATTGATTTTATCTAATAAAATGTTTAACTGTGATGGGTTCTCACATGATTCTACAAGATTTTCTGAATGTTAGTATGTAGCCTTTACCTGTTATAAACCATGTTTGTATTTGTTGACTGTTATTTCAAAACTAAATTAATTTTCAATGAGTAACAATTTAGACATGACATCAACAACAGAAATAAAACAACTGATCTTTTGGAGGCAGGCTTATTAGAGGAGGTCTGTTGCTGCTATATTGGAATAGGATGAGAGAACTGGAGATTGGATGTGGAATCTTGAATTGGACATGGGGAAATATTAAATATATTGTAAAACCTGAGAATAAACAATTTATTACATGCCTTAAGAATACAAAAATTAATCTTCTGACATAAGTAGCAAAAGGTCGTTAGTAAAGTGATTAAGATAATAGATAACCCGATTATATTTTGTTCAAGCATCTTGAAATAAAGAAAATCTTTTGAAATCGACACATCTATAAATTATTACTTAATAGTATAAAATACATTTTCGAATGGGTTAATGGGGATGAAAGAGATGCATGGAAGCTTCTTATAGGAAAACCAGAGGGAAAATGCCCAGTTGGTAGGCCAAGAATGAGGTTGGAGAATAATATTAACTATGATTTGAGGGAAGTAGATTATACAGGGGGTGATTGAAAAACTTTAGCTCAGGATAAGGATCTATGGAGAGCTTATGCCCATGTGACCATAGAGCTATGGGTTCGATAGTGCCAGTGAGTTAGTTGGTTAATGATCCTAAGAACTAACAGGATGCTTTTAAACCGTTTAAAAAATAATCAGGATGACCTCCTACCTCACCAGCACTGACTCCCTATATACATAAGTATTGCCATAGATCTCTTGGGCTAAATCAAAGTATATTCTGAGATAGAGAACCAGTCTTTGAAAATATTCATTTCAATCTCTAACTAACTCACCTGTGGGTTCTTGGTTGCCTTTGAAGATAGATCAGCCATTTCAGAAGACAGTGAAAACACGTGGAAAATATTCTAAAGGTATGTAATGTAAGTGTGACTTTATTCTAGCACATGTTATTTTTAAAATACTCTTAATATGTTTGAAGTCAATGAAACAAAGACTATACATCTCACAGTATATTTTCATAATTATGCTACAAATTAAATGGGGAAAACCATCCCAATTATTTTTTCATTCCAAATCAAGCACTGGATGTAGGTATATTTTGATATATGTTTTATCTCATGAAAATATTAAGGAAATCAATCCAGGCTATATTTACAAATTTTTGATCTTCAGTGATTTTATGCATTGATTTCTAAATATAGTGGGGCATGCAATGGGCTGATTTGAGCCCCAGTGTTTGTATATCTTACAAATACACCCTTAACCCCTCAGCATGGGAGCATTTAAATATATATTCTATGTTAAAGGAAATTGTAATATCTCCTCTATGAGATGGCAGTTCATAAAGCCTGTTTTCTTGGTATATTTTCATTAAGAATCATAATAAAACAAACGTGGTGCATGTCGAATATGCTCAATCAGCACTCTGCAGAGAAGTAGTGTTTATTTTATGCAGGCACTGCACGTCATTCCACACTGATGGGTTAAAAATAAGAAGCCCTCAGTAGTCAATCATGAACTCATGGGATACTGCAGTACAAAGTATTAGGGAACTGCTTGATTAAGATGATATATTTAACTATTTCCATTTAACATAATTCAATGAATTTAAAGCCATCCCCCTTTTGGTTGTCGTTTGATAGTATTAACATCTTCAATTTTTCTGATTGGTCTGAGTGGTGCTGGTGAACTACCACCTGCTGTTATGAGTTGTTCTGTGCTGGAACTTGCAACCATTTCTGGTTCAATGCTGACATTAACATTATTGCTATTTTCTGATGAACTCAATGTAACCTCAAATGTAGGTATTGATGGTGTCTGTTGTGGTGGAGGTTGGTTTGTTTGCTTTGGAGCAGATACTGATGGTTCTACTATATCAATAACTGTTTGATTTTCTGATTGCTTTGGTTTAGTATCACTTGGTGCAGGTTTTGATTGTTGTTGAGGAGGTGGTATCACTGGATATTGTTGTATGTTTTTTTCCAGTTGTCCAGCAGATGGTTTTCCTGCTTCATCAGCAGCAGGTAGAGGTGCTTTGCGCTTAATAACTTTAGGAGGTGATTCTCCATCAGGTCTTTTTGTTGGAACTAGTGGACTAGGATCAGAAGTGGGAATTGAAAATCCTGATGACCCTTTTGAGGTTGAAGATCCAATGCTACCAGATTTGTCAGTTGTTTCAGCAGATTTAGCTTCCTGACTGCTTACAGTTGCAGTTTCAGGCTTAGATTGAGGAGGTGAATCACTCTTTGGAGTTGATACTTTTTGAGTTTTCCCATTTTCAGGCTTTGAACTAGATGGAGCTGTTTGTTGTTTAGTGTCAGATGTCTTCTTGACATTCTTCAGAATTGATGTTGGTGTTGTTGATTTTGAAGTAGTACTTTGTACAGTGAGGAACAGTGAACTACCTATAATAAAACATAATAATATTTATTATTTCTTAAATAACCATACTTATCAAAGTTTTATTAAAAGAGTAAGTGTAATATAATAAATGAACTTACATTGGAGGTTCTATGTCTGACCTACCTAATTGGGATTTTTTTTTTTTTCAGTTTTGAAATTACGTTAGTTTGGAATTTCATTACCAAGACTCACTTCTTCATAAACATAATTTCATAATACAGTACTAGCAGAGTCAAAATTAACCAAACACATAGTCAAATTTATTTTCTGATTTAATTAAACAATTTCTTAACAATTAAATAAGAAAACCACTGTTATCAAATCATATGGAAAACCATATGTTTTCTGATAGCTCTGAGCCCTGTCTTTGACTTTCTACATACAGTAGTATATATTATTTATTAATAAACTTCCTTTATAAAAGGGCTGCCAAGTATGATAAAATATAACATATCATTTAAAGAATAATGATACCCTATTTATAAAAATAAATTATTTTTGTTGAGAATAAATTAAAAGTAAAGGGGCTTTTAAAAATGAGAGGTAAATGAAAGAAATAAACAAAATTGAAATGTAAATGGTTTAAGTTGAAAGAAAATGGAATTTAAAATATTATTAATGATCCCATATTGATGATAAGAAAAGATTTGGATAGTGCTTTGAGAGCCCTTAAGACAATTTCTTTGAGAATGATGGTATGAAGATCTAATTTCATATATGATTTAGCAAAAAACTAACTTATGTTATGGTACTCCCTGGTCTCAGTAGCAAACCAACAACATCAATTTTCAGAAGCTTGTATTTTTCTTTATAGAAAAAGATTTTTGGTTCTTAGATGTTTTCTTTATCTGGTCCTACTTCTTGTGGTTAATTAGCATATTATGTCTCAAAACAAATTATGTGATATAAATATAAGCAGATTTGTTTTGTTTTTGCTTCTAAAGCCTATGATGTCAATGCACAGGATTTATGGTGGCATAAATTTTGCAAAACCTTGCTATGTGGGCAGAAACAAAGGATATGAGAAAGGTGTGTTTTTTTACAATAGTAAAACTGTTGAAATTAGTAAGCTTTCATAGGAGACATACAATTACATACACAGGAATAAAGAGACATATCCTACTAGATGTAACATAATATATCCATCCATCCATCCATCCATAGTCATTCTACCCGAAGGCAGGTCTTTCAATGTAATCATAGCATTTCCATGCTATTCTTTGCAGCTTTACTAGGGAATTATAGGTGTGGTAGCTTCCCATTGCTTTCCACTACATAATATATATATATATACATATATGTATATTACAAATGCCATCAGGTTGTCTTTATGACATTCCTGGTTTTCTCTCCTGGCATAATATTCTAGATGTATGATCTTAGATGTTGTAGTGTCTTTATGTAAGAATAGAATAATAAGATAAGCTACTCATATTTCTGTGCATCCACAAAGGGAAGGGCATACAAAACTATAGTTAAAAACAATGTTTCTCTAGAGCAAAGTTTTTCAAACTGTCCATTGCAGTAATTTGGAGTATCATGGCCTCCTATTAGGAGCACTTTGGTACTTTAACAAAAGTATTTTTAGATTTGGTTTACACTAAATAAAACAAAAGATAATTAAATAACAAGCTTCTATGAATTTTGATACTTTTTGTACCATTCTATTTATGTGAGGTAGGATTTTCAATCAAAACCAAATATAAATCGTGATTGAATGTCTAAAAACAGATTCAAATTGCAGTTTCCAATCTTGTGCTTAGATACGAGGAATTGATAAAGGAGAAGCAAGCTCATCTTTCCCATTGATTTTGTTAAAAGAATGTATAAATGATTCTGTAAAATATGAATTAAAAAACTTGAAAAATGATGAAATGCGGCAAGAATACCAAATCAAAATTGCTAATAGATTTGAAGTACTGGAATCTTCAGATGACAATGTGGCAAATGAAGAAGAAACTGATATAAATAAAGAATGGGAGGCTATAAGAGATACTATTAAATTGTCAGCATCAGAAAGCATTGGTTGTTTAAAAAAGAGGCAAAACAAGAAATGGTTTGATGAGGAATGTGCCGACATTGTAAAGAAAAGAAAGCTACCAAAAATGAAATGGTTACACGAGCCAAATGAAGTAAATTTAGAGCAATTGGGTAGTATCAGTCAGGAAACCACCAAGTTACTAAAGAGTAAAAAGAGGGAATATTTGAGAGAGAAGATTAATGATCTTGAAATGAATGCAAAAAATAGGAACATTAGAGAATTATATCAGGGAATTAGTATAGAGAAGAAAGGGTTTCAGGCTAGAACAAACATAATTCAGAATGAAAATGGGGATATGATTGCAGATTCCAGGAGTATATTAAATAGATGGAAAAGTTACTTTAATCAGTTATTAAATGTACATACAGAACAGGACATTGAAGAGGATAAGTTACAGACATCAGAAATGCTAGTCGCAGAGCCAAGTGCATTAGAGGTTGAAAAGGCAATTGAAAAATTGAAGATGTATAAAGCATCAGGTTCAGATGAGATCCCAGCAGAACTGATAAAATCAGGGAGAGAAAAATTGATGGACAAGATACGCTGGTTGCTTAGTATGATTTGGGAAAAAGAAGCTCTTCCAGATGAATGGAAGGAATCAATTATCGTACCAATTTATAAGTATTCTCCTGTTCTTCCAGTTGAATTCTTTGGTAGACTCTATCAAATTCCTCTTCTCCGTGTATACCGAAAACATGATCGAAGTCTTCAAGGTCCGACATCTTGGATAAATGTTGGATAAAGCAGCAAAGTACATCGATTACCATCGGTTCCCGTTCGGTTCCCTTCGGGATTTTAATTTGAGTTGCTCATTTAAGCTACCTCCGCAGGTAGCTTACAAATTTAACCAATTATTATCGCAATTAAGTATTATAAGTAGAGAGCAATGTTCTAACATACGACCCTTAGTCCCTATATTGATGACATTCTAGGAGATCATCAATGTGGATTTAGAAGAAACAGGTCTACAACAGATCAGATTTTTAGTATAAGACAGATTTTAGAAAAGAAATGGGAATATAATGGTACTATACATCAACTATATGTAGACTTCAAAAAAGCATATGATTCAATTAAGAGAGAGAAGTTATATAGTATCCTGCTGGTGTTCAGAATTCCTAAAAAGTTAGTTAGACTTATACGAATGTGTCTAAGTGGCTCAAAGAGTAGGGTACGTGTAGGCAAACAGTTTTCAGACACTTTTGAAATCCAGAATGGGTTGAAGCAAGGAGATGCACTATCTCCTCTACTATTTAATTTTGTACTAGAGCATGCCATTAAATCTTTAGAGAATGAGGAAGGCTTACAACTCAATGGTATTAATAAGCTGTTAGTTTATGCTGATGATGTAGTACTACTGGCCGATAGCGAGGAGATACTAAAGGCCAACATGCACACACTATTGAGTAACACTAAGAAATTAGGACTGGAAGTAAATATCAGTAAAACTAAATATATGGTCACACGTAGAAATTCATTATATAATGGAAATGAACAGCTAATGACAAATGAGGGAAATTTTGAGGAAGTGGCTGAATTCAAATACCTAGGAACAATAATCACAAATAGGAATGAGATGCACAAAGAAATTAAACATAGGCTCAATTCTGGAAATGCATGCTATTATGCATTGCAGAGACTTTTGATGTCCCAACTCCTTTCAAAAAACGTTAAGCTGAAAATATATAAAACTATTATTCTACCAGTTATATTATATGAGTGCGAAACATGGACTCTTACTTTAAGGGAGGAAAGGAGATTACGAGTATTTGAGAATAAAGTAGGGCCTACTTAGGAAAATTTTTGGACCAAAGAGAGATGAACAGACAGGTGAATGGAGAAGACTACATAACAATGAACTACATGGTCTTTATAGGAAGCCAGATATAATAAGAACAGTTAAGTCTCGTAGACTGCGATGGGCAGGACATGTTGCACGTATGGGGAATGAAAGACTTGCATGGAAGCTTCTTGTAGGAAAGCCAGAGGGAAAACGCCCAGTTGGTAGACCAAGAATGAGGTGGGAGAATAACATTAACTATGATTTGAGGGAAGTAGATTATACAGGGAATGATTGGAAAGCATTAGCTCGGGATAGGGATGTATGGAAAGCTTATGTCCGCGCGGCCATGAACCTACGGGTTCGATAGTGCCAGTGAGTAAGTAAGTAAGTAAGTAATAAAATTAGTTAATTTTTTTAACAGGTTTTCAACGTATACAACATCTTCCTGTGTTCAATGTTAAGTTTTGATTCCCTTCCTCCATTCATCTCTCTCCTTCCAGTCACCAGCCTGCAGTTCCCTGTTCCTCATCAAATTCATAATCCCTCTATCCATGTCTTCTTAGGTCTCCCTCTTCTTTTCCTCTGATTTGGAATCCATTCCAAACTCCTAATTGGCAATCTATCCTCATTTATCCTCTTCACATGACCAAACCATTGTAATTGTTTATTTCCCACAAATTGCATAATTGTTTTGTTAAAGTTAATTATACCTCGGATAATACTGTTTCTGATCTGGTCTAATTTAGAACATTGTTGGCATTTATAGTCCATATTTCTGCTCCATAGGTCATTAAACTTCTTACTATTGATTTACTTTATAAATTCCATGAAATTCTATGGATCCCCAATATATTTTATAAACTTACTAACTGTATCAAGGGAATATTTATTATAAACTAGCTAATACCAGGCATGCGCTGCTACACCTAAATAAATTATAACCATGAAATTTTAATCAGAAAACTAAATACATTTCATATTAGGGATTGGCAGAAAAATGGTTTATTTCATATTTAAGTAACAGAACACAAATAGTTTAAATTAACAATATCCGATAAAACTCAACATCTATGGAGCATGGAGTACCCCAAGGATCAATTGTGGGTCCAATCCTTTTTCTTATATATATATATATATATATATATATATATATATTAATGAACTTCCCTTAATTATGTCCAAAGCCAAAACTATATTATTTGCAGATGACACAAACATCATACTCAGTGACGTTGATAATAATTATCTACAACTGAAGATAGATAAAACATCAACAAATCTAGAACAATGACTAGTAAACAATAAACTCAAATTAAATGTAAACATATGTATATATGTATTTCAATCAACAAAATCTGAATAATCCCATCAACATTATGCTTCATGACACCTTAATAAAAGAAGCAAATTGTGCCATCTATCATAGGAATGCCATATACAACACTTATCTGAAAAACTTAAATGATTATGCTATGTGATTCATATCCTCACTAAATTATAAATTATAATGTGTTTTGCATTTAGTTGAATAAGTAAAAGGAAAAATAAATATAAACTTATATTGTTATTATTTTTAGATACCCCCTGATTACCTGGTGTTGCCCGGGAATCTACACATCCCGGTGTACTTGGCATAAATGAGCTGAAAGACAAAATTCATTATTTCGAGTTATCCATAAAAGAATACCCGCCTTGCGCTGCTACGCTTGCCCGGGAATCTACTTATCCCGATCTTCTTGGTTTCAATGAAAGACAAAAATGGTTATTGTGAGTTATCCTTAAAAGATAAACATATGCTGTCGCAGACTTTTCTGTAGAGTTTTTTTTGAGATATTCAATTCTGTGTACAATAATTTTGTGTATTTGTTATGGTTTAGGCAGCGTAAGCCATTAAGCTTACAAAAAACTACATTTTTTCACGTTTTTTTCACTACAGAAGGTGATTTCACTACAGAAGGGTGAATGTCTTGAGCATTAAAACTCTCTTATAACCTATAACCTTCCTGGTAAAATCCTGAACTTTTTTCAAAAAGCCCCATAAAAATCGGATGAATGGTATGACAGCACATGCTTTCCCGGGATTCTACTTATCCTGATCTTCTTGGCATCAATGAATGACAAAAATGGCTATTGTGTGTTATCTGTAAAAGATAAACATATGCTGTCATGGACATTTTTGTAGAGCTTTTTGAGATAATCAATTCTGTGTACATTAATTTTGTGTATTTGTTATGGTTTAGGCAGCGTAAGTCATTTAAGGGTAAAAAAATTGACTTTTTCACGTTTTTCATTACAAAGGGTGTTTTTGAGGGTGTAGGAGTTGAGTATCTCAACTCTCTAATAGCCTATGTTCATCCCGGGAATCTCCTGAACATTTTACAAAAAACCCCATCGCAATCGGATAAACAGTATGGCCACGCATAAAGTATGAACAAACAAACAAACATTCATTTTTATATATTAGATATGGATTTTAGTTTGTTTGAATATCTGTTAATGCCTATTAATTTAATATAAAATTAGAAGTTGATCAAAATGTATCAGTAGTTCATATGAGGTATAAAAATAATCTTATTCATCTCCAAAACTTAACTTTACTTACATACATATTTCAGATTGGATGTTGTGTTCAATAGGAGCTGCAGGTATTTATGTACAGGTCAAGGCAGCCATATACTCAAAAAGTTTGAAAACCTTTGGTCTATATTATATATTTGCACTTACTTCCTTTTGGTTTTTTATCATCTTCTTCTTCTACTGTAATGTCCTTCAGCAGTTCCATTAGAGTGGTGCTTGTAGTTTCTGGCAATGGGATTGGAGAAGCTGCTCTTGAAGTACCTGGTGTTGGACTGCGATTCACCAGTTTACGAGCTTGATCCATTGCTTTCTGAAGATTTTGCTGGTTTTTATAAGATTCTTTGTTATTACAACGACCAATCTGAGATCTGCAAACATTAAAGTATTTGTAAAGTATTGGTAGAGCATTGGCATAGAAAATCAGAGGTCCTGGGTTCAAACCTAATCATATATTTTTCTCTTTAAATATAA
The DNA here is from genome assembly GCA_030220185.1 of Diploptera punctata. Classification (NCBI taxonomy): domain Eukaryota; kingdom Metazoa; phylum Arthropoda; class Insecta; order Blattodea; family Blaberidae; genus Diploptera; species Diploptera punctata. Next base: position 156,771 of record JASPKZ010002716.1, on the reverse strand, counting down.
TTAAAGTATTTATTGTATTTCATCTTCAGAATAATTTTCTTATAAGAAAATTCATACGTATTCAACTAAAAAATTCATGAAAATTCTCCTCTTCTAAACTAAATGTTACATCACAATACTAACCCTAATTCACCCCTAGCAAAATCAAAAGGAATAGTTCTTCCAACAATGATCATTACGACATTAACAATACTGTAAATAATAATAATGATGATCTTGAAGAAGATTTCTGGGCTGTAAGCCATGGTCTTGAGGCTTGAAGTTCCCTGACGTTTCGCCAGAGACCTCGTCTCAGGACAACCCTTGAGGATGCCAGACGCAGTCTCTGATGAAATAATAATAATAATAATAATAATAATTATAATAATTATAATAATAATAATAATAATAATTATAATAATTATAATAATAATAATAATTATTATTATAATAATAAATAATAATAATAATAATGTTATTGCTTTCGCTGACGACCTAATACTTCTCTCAACAGGAAGTAACGACAATGAGGCAGAAAATTATGCAAATACTGACATAAGAAAAATAGAATTATGGGCTAACAATAACAAAATCACATTCAATGAATCCAAGTCCACAGCAATGTTAATATCAAGAAAAAGGGCCTCCATTAATAAAAATATCAGTGTATACGTCAACCATGAACGCATCAAGCAAGTTCAAGAAATGAAATATTTAGGAATCCACCTCAATTGCAAACTAAGCTTTGATAAACACATTGAGATAACAACGAACAAGGCTATGAGCCTAATGAACATGTTAAGAAGGGCAGCTAGAATGCAGTGGGGGCTAGGACATAAAGCATTAAAGACTATATACAATGGAGCAATCTTGCCTATGTTAACATATGGGGCCCCAATATGGGAGGAAGAATTAAGAAAACAAAAAAATTTAAAAAAGCTGAAGAGGGTTCAAAGAATTATAAATGTCACCATAGCCAAAGCCTATAAAACATTACCATATGAAGTATCTTGTATCATAGCTGGAATTAAACCCATAACTATCAGTATACAAGAAACAGCCCAGTTATATAGAGCCATACACGATGACCACACAAACATTGACGCACCACTCAAAAAGGAGGAGTGGCCACATCCGGCAGAAAGAATTAATGTGGACGACATTGAAGAATCGAACAACTACAAAATAAAAATATACACTGATGGTAGTAAATTCCAAGGAATGGTAGGGGCTGCTGCAGTTATCTTGAAAAACGGAAAATTAGAACATACAATAAAAGCCAAACTGTCCAATCGTTGCTCAAATAATCAAGCTGAACAGATAGGAATTCTTAAAGCTCTAGAAGCAATACCATCAATTGACCAAAACAGCTCTGAAAAAAGTCTTGTTGCAGTTTATACAGATAGTCAAGTTACTCTCGACCTAATTAAAAACAACTTCAAACAGGGATATATCATATCAAAAATAAGACAAACAATAGCAAAACTCAGGGAACAAAATTGGATAGTACATTTCGGCTGGATAAAAGCACATGTTGGAATTTATGGGAATGAAATGGCAGATCAATTGGCAAAACAAGCTGCAACAGAAACCAGCGTAACCGTAGAATATACAAAAATACCTAAATCATCAATAGTTGCCCAAATAAAAGAAGAAGGAACCATTAAATGGCAGAACGAATGGGACAACGCAGATAAAGGAGCCACATGTAAGAAGTTCTTCCCATCAGTCAGAGACAGATTAAAACTTAAATGTGAAATAACTCCAGAATTTTCTGAAATGGTAACTGGTCATGGAAAAAATAAATCACATCTTTATCGTATTGGAATATTAAACAACGCAACCTGTCCATGTAGAAAAGCAATTCAAAATGTAGAACATCTCCTTTATAATTGTGAATTGCAGCAGCATTCTAGAAATAAGTTGAAAGAAGAAATCAGCAAAGAAGGAGGAACATGGCCTGTGACGGAGAAAGACCTAATACACAAATATTTAAGACATTTCAAAAAATATATAAAAACAATAGTGTACGAAAATGAGTGATTAACAAGTGACGAAGATAAAAAAAAAAAACATGTAAACAAAAACCAAATATGTGATGTTATGTAATGTTATGTTATCTGATTTTATGTTTGTTATGTTATGCATGTAATATTACTGCGGTAATGGGGCATGCTGAAAAAAAAATGAAAAAAAAAAATAATTATAATAATAATCATCATCATCATAGTACATTCACGAATTTAGGCCATTTGTTGACCTGTTTCGGTCTCAAGAGAAACACCATCCAGAAGTCTTTTGAGTGGACGTCCTGGTCTTCTTCTTCCTGCAGGTTGATATCTTAACATTTGTTTGGGTATTCTGTGATCTTCCATTCGATGAACATGTTGCATCCATCTTGACTTATAATCAGAAATTTTGTTTTCTAAAGATTCCATGTGTAATTCTTCTAAGATGTCTTCATTTTTTTTGTGATCTAGTAGTGTGTATCCTGCAGTCCTCCGAAGATATCTCATTTCAGCAGATCTAAGTCTCTGTATATCCTTCTGTTTTCAACGTCCATACTTCGCTACCATACAAAAGAGTTGGAAGAGCCAGTGTTTTATACACTTTCAGTCTTGAATGCTTTTGGACTAACTGTGGCTTGAAGATAGAATTTATTAACCCTAAAATTCTTAAAAATTTAGATATTTTTGCATTTACATCCTTTTCTTCTTCATATGAGATATTGCATCCTAGATATGTAAAATTATTCACCTGCTCCAAAATTGTATTGTCCAGTACAATTTTACTTCTGACAGGATCTACACCTTGAAATGCCATAATTTTTGTCTTTTCTGTAGATATCTTTAATCCATATTCTTCTGTAATTTAATAATTAATAATAATAATAATAATAATAAATAATAATAATAATAATAATAATAATTATAATAATAATAATAATAATAATTATAATAATAATATATAATAATAATAATAATTATTATAATTATAATAATTATAATTATTATAATAATTATTATAATAATAATTATAATAATAATAATAATAATAATAATAATAATAATAATAATAATAATAATAATAAGTATTATTATAATAATAATTATAATAATAATAATAATAATAATAATTATAATAATTATAATAATTATAATAATAATAATAATAATAATAATAATTATAATAATTATAATTATAATAATAATTAGAAAAACGTTTGAAATCGTATGTACACCTCATAAGAATGGAAGAAGAGTGAATACCAAAGATGATCCTTAATTGGAAAGCTAATGGAAGAAGTGGAAGAGGCAGGCCTAGAGAACGATGGATGGAGTGAAGAGAAGTATGGAAGCTAGAGATTTGAGGGTAAAAGATGCTTTAGACAGGAACCTCTGGTGACAAATCACTTTGGATTGAAGGAGAAACACTGTATTGTGGAATATTCCTAAATAAAAAAAATATAATAATAATAATAATAATAATAATGATAATAATAGGAATAATATAATAATGTCGACCATGATAAACTAGTGGTTATGTTCCTTGCCTCCGGTCCCAAGGGTTACAGGTTCAAACCTGGTCATGGTCGATGGATTTTTTTTTTAGGATCGAAAAATCCAAGGAGCAAGTCCTTCAAGAGGGACTTTGAGTTGTGGGTCCCGAGTCTGAAGATTTTCAGGCTTGTAAAAGATCCTTAAACCTGAATAAATACTAAGCAGAATTTATCAGTCTTCTTCATCTTAGTAGTATTTAGTTGCCTACTAGATGTCTCATTGGGTCGATATGTTAATCACACACGGGGGTAAGAAGGGATGAAAAAATGTCAAAATTGACTGAGGATAGTGCAGTAGTAGTAGTAGTAGTAGTAGTAGTAGTATTCAAATGTTTTGAAGCTCTTGATTTGTCATCATTCGCTTGCAGACTTCCCAATAATATTCAGCAATTTGGAATGGTGTTCCAACTATTTTCTGGAGATCAGCGCAGAACATCAAGTGATCCTTGTTCATTATTGCATTTGTTTTCTTGCATTCTATGCAGTGTGGAGAGTCTAGTAGCTTAATTTTATTTAGATGTGCTGCCAAGCAATCATGACCAGTTTCAAGATGAAATAATGCAACTGCAGTTGATTGGGGGATGTTTGGTATTGTATTTGGTTCTAGTAATGTCTTCCATATCTTGGTTTCACATTGGATTTTGTTTTGTTCAGCTATATGGGATTTTATTTTTGTTTTGGTGTAGAGTTGTACTGATTTGTAAGATAGGTAATTATCTTACTTTGTTGGATGAGTGTACCTTTTTTTTTCAAGCGTATCAGCCTTCTCAATACCTTCCATGCCACAATGAGGATAGTGTTGAATGCATAGTTTATGGGATCACTAAGCTGATTGATGCCAAGTAGATTGGGATAAATAAATACCTCGGCAATCAGCTAGTAAATTAATTAAACTTAGTATTTAATGTAGACTTAACTGTGAAAGATAAATACAAAATATATAAGTATATATTGTCATAAAATACTTTGTCTATAAAAATACCATTAGGACCAATATCTGGAAGATATGAATGTAACCTTTAGCTTTATACAATAATGCTCTACCATCTGAGCTCTCCTAGGCCTTCAATCTAAATGCTTCTTTCAAAAGCTCTACTGGATTTATAAAATAATGTTAAAATTCCCATTAAAAGTCTTTTTAACCTTCCGTCGGGTGCAATATTCTGACCTTCGAGTTCGGGCACAATGTGCCTGATCAGCACATACTTAAAAAAATTATTTAACACACTGTTTGCCAATCTGAACAACGGGAAATCGAAGAAATGTTATTATTAGGGATGTCCAAAGGATAAAATATTCAAAATTTGCTGCTAGAAAACTTTTTATTGGACATAGTATTGATTAAACAAATTTGTAACAAGCCTCCAAACAATATGATATAAAAGTAAGAACAAGTTAGGTTCAGTTCATATATACTTGAAAATAGTTCACATTATCAACATTTAGCCTATGTTTTTAGCAAAATAATTCAAGAATATAACATTATTTAGTCTAAATAAGTTAAATAAATAATTTTCTTTTTGCAAATATTTTTAAAATACACATCTTCAATAATGTAACGACTTCGGGCACAATGAGCTACTCTGAACAAAATATTTACAACCCGCTGTGGTAACAGTCGAGAGCAAACTGAGTGGGATGGTTGTTTACAGTAGGTAAAAAGAAACAGCTAGTCGGATGCCCAGTTGTCAAGGCCATCTGATGACAGTGGAATGGGACAAAATTGGCCACCTGTGCCTCTCAGTTCAGATGTGCCCGACTGAAGGTTAAATGAGAAGTTGCCATTTGTTTGTTTTGAGATACTGTCTGTTGCCTTTGATGCTCTCAGGAATTGAAATGTATAAGAAAAGAAAATTGTGTTTAGGTTGGAGGCCTAGGATAGCTCAGATAATAGAGCATTAGCATATAAAGGTAAAGATCCTGGATTCAAATCCCAGTCTAGGCATATATTTTTCTTTTAAAATATAATTTGTCATTCAGTGAGAAATGTTAAATTTGAATATGAATGTAGACTTACGCTTTGCATGCTCCTTCTACAACTTCACCCCATTTATGAGCTGTTGAATTCAATACGGCAAGTTTTGCTATACGTCTGAAACGTGCCAATGAATCTTCATTTTCAGGTGGTGGTTCCTGCAGACCTTCAATATCTTCCTCTGCAGTGACAGGAGCCACATGGAAGTCTTTCATGAGGCGACGTTCCCAAATCTTCATTTTCTTTCCAAGGATAGCTGTAAAAAATTTAAAATGCTTCCATTGAATTATAATGATTTGTTAAGTTTGTTTTTAATATTATAAAGTTAAACCGCACTGGTTTGGGTAGGTTATCAATAATTTGCTCACTAATTGACTCAAGAGTAGGAACCTATTTGTTGTTAATAAAATAAAATGAGTCTTAAATTATCTCATCTCATACATTCATGTTTTTTTTGCAGCACAGGAAATATATCTGAAGATAGGAACAACTAATGGTTTATTTTAGGAAGTTATATTTTGAGGTTCTTTCATTCAAGTTTATTTGAATCTGGAATCATCTTACCTCAATTTAATGTTGATTTGTTCTCGAACATGTTTCAATATATCTTCTATATCATCCTCAGCTTTGGCCAGACTGATGAGTTTTATGTTGTGAACCCTGAATGTCGATATCAGCTCCCTCTTCTGGTTGGCCAAAGAACCTCCATACAAGGTCACATTCAGCAGGAATTTCAAAATTCATAACTCTATTTTTGTTCTTCTGAAAATATATTTTTGTTCCTTTATTTTTGTCTGTTATTTTGGAGCTATTTTTTGATTGGTTGTCACTGGCATAAGTCATTGGTTTTATTCTTGTGTTATATAATGCCAGAATCCAAATTTTATTAATTTTCATAGTTTCTTCTTTCTTGTTAAATGAATTTTTGTGTTTGTAAATCTCAATAGCCTCTCTGTGAAGTCTGGTGTAGTAATGTTGTGTTTTGGACAAAACTTGTGTTTCTTCAAATTTTATGGCTTGTTCTTTGTTATTCACTAAATGTTCTGCTACAGATGATTTTTCAGTTTATTTCAACCTACAATTTCTCTTGTGTTCTTTTATTCCTGTACTTATCATCCGTTTTGTAGTTCCTATGTACACTTCACCACAACTAAATAGAATACGATATATATCAGCAGTTCTTAAAGGTTCTTGTTTATCTTTTGCTGGATTTAATTCATTGCTAATTTTATGTGTAGGCTTGTAGATAGTTTGGATCCCATTTTTTTTTTCAGAATTCGTCCTATTTTGTCCGTTATAGATTTTAACATAAGGTAGAAAAACCTTACCTTTGATTTGTTCCATAGTTCTGTTGTTATTTCCATGTTTTTTTAGGATTTTCTGCACGGCTGAAATAAATTTTACTATATCCGTTTGCTTGGAAGGCTGTTTTAAGATGATTCATTTCTTCTTGAAGATATTGTGGTTCAGAAATCCCATTTGCCCGGTCAACCAGAGTTTTTACAATGCCAAATTTTTGCCTAGGATGATGATTTGACTGCTTGTTTAGATACCTGTCTGTATGAGTAATTTTCCTGTAAACTCGGTGTCCAAGTGTCATATCTTTGTTTCATATTACCAAAACTCCAAAAACGGTAATCTGTTATTTTCTTCTTGTTCCATAGTGAATTGAATACTAGGGCAAATGCCATTTATGTGTTCCATGAAGTTTTTAATTCCTCCTTACCATGTTCCCATATGACGAAAGTGTCATCCACATATCTTAGTAACGGACCATATAGAAAACATCACCACACAATACTCAACTATAAATAAGGACACGATTTCCAATGCACAGCCAGTCTGCAGCCAACATTTGAAGAGTTGGTAGGTCAAAGAGCATGCAGAATCTCCTGAGAATGTCTACCGCAGTAGTAGACGAAATGTTGAGCTTCGCTAAATGTTTCAAAAGTTTACTTTCTTTTCCAATTATGTGATTCTCTAGTAAACTATGAGCTGCAATTACCAATTTTTCAATTTCACCATTTTCATTAATTTTAGTGTACGAATCTCTAAATTCCATTTAGTTTTTCCAATTTATACTTTCTTGCAGTCATTGCAACTGATTTGATAAATTCCAGATTTTCTTACTATCTGGGACATTAACCTTTTTTTATTAGTTAAAATTCTGATATGTATGGTTTACTTAAAATAATATGTATGGAACTATGTATATCTATGTATGTCATAATAGAATGAGCTCTTTTTTACCCAAAATTCTTTGATTACTTTTTTAGATTTAGGAAGCTTTGGAGAAGCAGAATCTATGGGGTGGCATTTATGCTTGAAAGGCATCAGAACCATTTTCAAATTTCATTAAGAGAGAGAGAGAGAGAGTAAAAAGAAATATTTTAAAATTCAGTATTTCTTTATATATTAAATTTGGGAATTTTTAACATTATGAGGTTCAATTAATAATAATTAAATGAATCATGATTTTTTCTTACCTCATACATCTATGTTTCTTTAAACACAGCACTGCAGTATCGGCGACACTTTGTCGTCATCGTCAGCTGTTTTCACGACTAGATGTATGAGGTAAGAAAAAATCACGATTCATTTAATTATTATTCAGTATTTCTGTTAGTCATTTATATCACATAACTTCTTACAAGAGATTGTTCTCAAGTATAGATACAAGTGTATTTAAAATTTTAATTCTGTATATTTTCATTTTACTTCTCTGCATACTATTTAATTAATTTATTTTGTTCAATGCCACCATGTTGTCATTTTGACATTCTGGTATTCTCTCTTGGCATGGCATTATTGTAACCCACTTCTGAGGTTGGGGCACCTGGAAGGCGGAGTTACACTGCCCCAAAGATATATGATAGGTGATGATGGTAATGATGCACCAGGAGAGGTCTTAATCCTAAACTTAATGAATATGTTAATCATGATAATGATGACCAGATGATGTTCGGGGACAGTTTGGGCTTAAAGTTTCCTGACATTTGTCTTACAGCTGAGGAAAAACCTCGAAAAAAACCATCACCCAGGAAACTTATCCCAACCGGGATCAAACCTTGGCCCGCTGCGTGACAAGGCAGTGGACATTCTCTGGATATTATAAAACAATTGGAAAATATAGAAAATAAATGGGATACGACACTATTAGGTAAAAAATTAAATACTGATAACTTTACATCACGTAAATCCTTTCACATGAACATGTTTCAGATACCATTTCCCCATTCTCAACTAAATTGTGACTAGAATAAAAATAAAAATTGGAAACTTTACACTTCACCTCATAAAATGTGATCTTACCTGGACATGTTCTAAAGATCATGATTCCCATTCTAAACTAAAATCTGTCTGAAATGAGTTGTTAATCTCAGCTTTTCTCATATCACCTAGTGGGGGCTGAATGGACTTCAAGATCTTTCTCACCAAGAACTTCAAAATTCATAATTCTGTTCTTGCTCATCTGAATTATACATTTTCCCATATTGTGAGACCTATTGAACTTCCCAAATGTCTTAATAGTTAATTTTAATTTTTAAAATTTTGTGATCTTGCATCATATTTGTTGTTGAATTCCAATGGCTGCATTTGGGATCATTTAATCTATTTTGCTTCTTGCTTCCAAATAAGGTAGAGACAAATTATTTTGTTGTGCTTTCTTGTTCAGTTTATGCATATAAATGTGTTCTTTTTCCATAGATGAACCTGGTAGGTTGCATAACAACTCTTCAATGCTGTAGATTCCAATCTTGCAGAGATGTGCTGGAAGGAAGTCATGACTGATATTTAATCTGAAGGTAAGAACAGATTTTTTTTCTTGGTTTTGAGCTATATGTTTTTCAATTTTTTTTTATCCCATTTTTCCTCTTGTTATTGTTGATTGATTTTATGGAGAATTTATGTTTCTGATTTCATTTTAATTTTGATAATTAATGTATGTGCATTCAGTTTTGTTTTGTCACAGTAATTTTGTCGCCTTTTTTGGTAGTTCATCAGCTGTTTCATTCCCATTTATGATGACATGCAATGGTATCTGTTGAAAATGTGTTGTCTTCTGTAGATTTTCTAATATTTTTATTACTTTTCTGGTGTCACTGATGTAACTTTTATATCATATTTTTGTATTCTATTGATATTTACCTCATTGTGTCACTTCTATGGGTTTTTTGTATAAATTAAATTCTATTTGAATTGAACTGTTTGACATTAGCTAAATTCAAACAGCTAATGTAGATAGCTCAATTAAAAGAATTGGAATTTAGCTAATGTCAGTGACACAATTCAAGCAATTGGAATTTAGATAAGAAGTGGATAATGGTCTCTGAATGCGGAGATGTTATTTTATGATTACCACTCACTTTTTGACTTTATTATACATCCAGCCTATAGCTCTACAGCCTTAGTCAGCCCCTGGCCTCTGCTTTGACTTTATTATGAAACAAATTAATTGTAATAGCTTTTTTCTTGCTTATGTGTGTTTATATCACTATTGGTCACATTAGAATAGCAGAGCAAAATGGCAGCTGATTTTCGTGATGGAATTTTGAAGTACAGCACTGCAGGGAATTATTCTTGTAACAGTTTAAGATGTGTAAAGAAAATACATTTAATTTTTACTTTAAATTTTAAAATTAAATTCTTTTACCTCACCTCATATCCTGTCTTCTAATTTGACAGGTTTCAAAACCTAGGCAGTTTTATCATCAGTAAATTCATGATCAGTGTTTTGTCTTGAATTTACTGATGTTGAAATTGACTAGGTTTTGAAACTGCTCTAATTAGAAGACAGGATATGAGGCAAGGTAAAAATAATTTAATTTTTAATTTTAAATTAAACCTCATAGTGATATGTCTTATAATGGTTCAATTAATTTCTACTACAAAGATGTGAGGAAGGCAAAGAAAAGTTATTAAGTTATGTATGTAGGGAAATAACACTATGAGGATTATTTTAATATATGTTGAGTTGTTTTTGACTCACCTCATACTTCTTAACTCTCTTGCAAACTCGAGTTTCTTCACTGCATTTGTGACATTCTCAATGCTGTATCACGTTCACAACTGACATCCAATGGCCTCCTCTCCTGCAGACTGACCTCCACGCCATCTGATGGCTGACCGACGAACTTTCAAATCAATCCCCTCTCCTTATCACCGGATATTTCAAAATTCATAGTTATGTTTCTATTCATGAATATGTAAATTTTTTCCCAAATTGTGAGTTCCTTCGGTTTTTCCAATTGTTTAAGTAATTTTGTTTTGGTCTCTATTCTGTGTTTTTCTGATCAGGCATGTGTAGCTATTTTCTGTTTCTCCATTAAGGAATTTAAATACAAGATTAAAGGAACACCTCAGAAATGTTAAAAATGGAGAAACAGAAAAATCTGCAATAGCTGCACATGCATGGTTAGAAAAACACAGAATAGAAACCAAAACAAAATTACTTAAACAATTGGAAAAACTGAAGGAACTCATAATTTGGGAAAAAATGTACATATGCAAGAATAAAAACATAACTATGAATTTTTAAATACCCGGTGATAAGGAGAGGGGATTGATTTGGAAGTTCGTCGATCAGCCATCAGATGGTGTGGAGGTCAGTCTACAGGAGAGGAGGCCGTTGGACGTCAGTTGTGAATGTGATACAGCATTGAGAATGTCACAAATGCAGTGAAGAAACTTGAGTCTGCGAGGGAGTTAAGAAGTATGAGGTCAGTCAAAAACAACTCAACATAAATTAAAAGAAAAGTTAATTGTTATCAAAAATGCTTTAAGTGAATATGGAAAATAAATATACTTGTATTCTACAGTTACTTAAGTAGTTGAATGATTCATTTTAGACAAATGCATGATTTACTCTTTCCATCTATTATAGAGAGATATTTCAACTTACTTTTTTCTTTAGCATCTGCTTTAGAAATATCCATTCCATTGGAACGAAGGACTTCTAGAATTTCACATTTTGCAGCTGATATTTCTCCTTTAACTTCATTGACATCATCTTCTGTAACTGCACTTTCTTCAGCCTGACGATGCATAGCAGACACATACCGCCATATAAGTGCTCTCATGACGGCAGTGTAGCGATAGTCACGCTCCTTCTCCTGACGTTCCTTGCGCTGAAAGAAGAATAATTATATTAACTTTGAACTATTATAGGAAATATCACTGTGAGGTTTGATTTAAAATTTAAAATAAAATTCTTTACAATTCTCCTCATATCCTGTCTTCTATTTAGACTGGTTTCATAACCTTAGTGGCAACATCTTCAGTAGTAATTCCCAGGGAAATTGATTTGATTGGGAGGTTCACTGGAAAAAATCAAGTCCAATAGGAATACAAATTAATAAGGAAATTTATATGAATATTTTAATGTATGCGGATGATCTGGTAATTGTACAGAAGTCAGAGGATGATTTACAAAGAGCCATTTACACGTTGAATCAATTATCACTATATTATAATCTCAAAGTCTTAACTTCAAAAATTAAAATGATGGCTTTTGAGGCTAAAGTGCCAGTCAGAGCAAAAATAGTAATCAATAATGAAATAACAGAACAGATAGCACACTTTAACTAGCTTGGTTCAGATATAACATATAGATATGATTGAGATATACATAATAAATTAAACCAATATCAAATGATGTGTGGCACCATAAGAAGAACCCTCCAAAAGACTCGAAGAGAAACTCAGCTAAGGTTTTTTAAAATTATGGCTGTTCCTGTTCTTTTATATGGATCTGAATCTTGGGTACTTACAAAAAAAGATATCTCACACATTCAAGCCACTGAAATGAAATGTTTAAGATCCGTAAATGGATGTACACGCATGGATAGATTACACAATGAATCAATAAGAAATGAACTGGGAGATATTTTCAATAGTTTACAAACTAGAAGAACACAAACACCAATAGAAAGAACATTTAGACAGAATGGACAATACAAGATTACCCAAAAAAAAGATCAACACCTACTACAAACCACATGGAAAAATATCTTTGGGACGGCCAAGGAAACGATAGACTTGAGAACGGAACAGATCGCATTGACTTAATCCTGGAAAGGAAGAAGAAGAAGAAGAAGAAGAAGAAGAAGAAGAAGAAGAAGAAGGTTCACTGGTACACCAACAGATGGAGTAAGAAGCAGTGCTTCTGGACAACAACATATCGGTCGTGTAACTACTGAAGATGTAACTTTCAGAACTAGTCCCAGATGAGAGATCAGACTATAAGATTATGTATAAAGAACCAATTCAATTTATTGATAAAATACCTCATAGTGTTAATTTATATGAATTTTGTGTTTGAATTTAATAAAAACTTATAAGAACTTGGGGAATCAAAACTAAAAGAGATCAGTTATGAAGGGTTGTTTCCAATTTCTAGTAACAAATTGCTAGGATGACTGTCATGCAAGTTTGGAGGTCAGGGCTTGAAAGGACAGCTCATAAGTTGTCACTATGTCAGTGTATGCATTCACATAACTATAAAATTACATTAGAAAGTAATATTATGAGGTTCTTCGTAATAAATAAAATGACTCTGTTTTCATCTTACTTCATAGAAGCTGAGTTCTTTTACAACATGTTTTAAAACAAACTTCTGTTTCATCTTCAGCTTGTCCAGACTGTTGATTTTTACATTGTTGGCCCTGGATGTCAACTTTATTGCAATAAAGTATATATAGGAAAAACAAAAAGGAACTTAGAAACTTGCAAAAAAGAACACTATAGAAACATGAAAAATCAGCTATAGCAGCACATAGTTTATTAGATAATCATAGAATTGAAAAAGAAGCAAAACTTTTGAAACACCTATCTAAACCTTTGGAATTAACAGTTTGGGAAAATATATACATTCAAATAAACCATACTAGAACCATGAACTTCAAGGTTCCAGACGAACCAAGCTTGATTACAAAGTTCTTCAAAAGTACACCAGTTTGGAAAATTACTGACAAGAGAAAAAATTGACAGTCGTGAAAACATCTGAAGATGCAAATGATGTATTTTGCGATACTGCAGTTCTGTGTTAAAAAAAATAGATGTATGAGGTAAGAAGAATTCACGATTCATTTGATTCTTATTAAGAAAACCTCATAATGTAAAAATTCCCAAATTTATTGTATTAATCTTTCATTCATTTAAAATGTTTCCTTCAAAATCTTAGAGTGGAAGAGAGCAAAGAACATTCTATTAATTCAACCAACAAACATATTTGTAATATAATGAAATATATAATGCAGTAAAAAAGTATATGAAGCTTTTTTTTAGCACTCATCATATTACCAGACCTCACTTATTTTGAAAATTCTTACTTACATATGAAAGTTTCTTTTTATATCTTTATTGTATAAACAAATAGTAAAGTAAACCCTCTTATCATGTCTGGGTTAAGGCCAGGTCAAGGGATGAGATGACATAAAGCCCCTATTATTAAAGATCTGTGATATTCATGGATGCTGGCTGACCTGAACCAGGCCTGTCACATCATCATAGGAGCAGATGAAATTAAACAAAACATAATGGATGAAATGAGTATTGAATGAAGTTCTGGTGGGGTAATACGGGAGAAACCACAAAGAAACTTGCCCTGAATTTGATTTGCCTACCACAAACCCCACATGGAGTGACTGAGACAGAAATTCGGGATCCAGAAGTGGAAGATGAATGTCAAACCATTTGTGCCATGAAGCTGCCTGTATAAATAACTATTTGTTAACATATTGTAATCTGATTCAAAAATATATTAAATATCCCAATGCAAATTCCAAAATAGTTCAAACAGCAGTTAATGATTCTGTATTAAAATATATATATATTACCTTAGAAGACATTCTTCTCAGTTTATCCTTCTTACGAAGTCCTAATATTTTGAAGAGATGTTTGGGTGTTGGAAAAATGTTGAAGGGTGGTGGAAGAGTAGCACTTTCTTCAAAGTAACTCATCCAGAGTCGTGTTCTTGCAAACTTCCATTCTGTGTCAGAGTGTTCCTGCAAATAAAAATGTTTACAAATAAAGAATCAGCATATAATATACAGACAAAATGTTGCCAAAAGATATTCAGGGATTTTGATGTTATATTTAGTTTAACATATTCAAGTCCTGGACAAATTTATTTTTTGAAAAGAAAAATTAATGCTTGAACTGGAAATCAACTTACGTTCAGTAGCAGGTGTGACAATTCTGGAATTTATCAAATTAGTTGAAAACACTGCAATAAAAGTATACATAGGATAAACAAAAAGGAATTTGGACACTCGCACAAAGGAACGTATTAGAAATATTAAAAATGGTGAAATTGAAAAATCAACTATTGCAGCACATAGTTTGTTGGATATATTCCTAAAAAGTTGGTTAGACTTATACGAATGTGTCTAAATGGCACAAAGAGTAGGGTGCGTGTAGGCAAACAGTTTTCAGACACTTTTGAAATCCAGAATGGGTTGAAGCAAGGAGATGCACTATCTCCTCTACTATTTAATTTTGTACTAGAGCATGCCATTAAATCTTTAGAGAATGAGGAAGGCTTACAACTGAATGGTATTAATAAGCTGTTAGTTTATGCTGATGATGTAGTACTACTGGCCGATAGCGAGGAGATACTAAAGGCCAACACGCACACACTATTGAGTAACACTAAGAAATTAGGACTGGAAGTAAATATCAGTAAAACTAAATATATGGTCACACGTAGAAATACATTATATAATGGAAATGGACAGCTAATGACAAATGAGGGAAATTTTGAGGAATTGGCTGAATTCAAATACCTAGGAACAATAATCACAAATAGGAATGAGATGCACAAAGAAATTAAACATAGGCTCAATTCTGGAAATGCATGCTATTATGCATTGCAGAGACTTTTGATGTCCCAACTCCTTTCAAAAACGTTAAGCTGAAAATATATATAAAACTATTCTTCTACCAGTTATATTATATGGGTGCGAAACATGGACTCTTACTTTAAGGGAGGAAGGAGATTACGAGCATTTGAGAATAAAGTTCTTAGGAAAATTTTTGGACCAAAGAGAGATGAACAGACAGGTGAATGGAGAAGACTACATAACAATGAACTACATGGTCTTTATAGGAAGCCAGATATAATAAGAACAGTTAAGTCCCGTAGACTGCGATGGGCAGGACATGTTGCGCGTATGGGGAATGAAAGACGTGCATGGAAACTTCTTGTAGGAAAGCCAGAAGGAAAACGCCCAGTTGGTAGACCAAGAATGAGGTGGGAGAACAACATTAACTATGATTTGAGGGAAGTAGATTATACAGGGAATGATTGGAAAGCATTAGCTCAGGATAGGGATGTATGGAGAGCTTATGTCCGTGCGGCCATGAACCTACGGGTTCGATAGTGCCAGTGAGTAAGTAAGTAAGTAAGTTTGTTGGATATTCATAAAATTGAAAAAGAGACCAAACTTTTAAAACATTTGGAAATACCCTTAGAATTGACAGTTTGGAAGAATATATGTATTCAGAAGAACAAATTTAGATCCATGAATTTCAAAATTCCCAATGAATGGTACTTGATCTTGAAGTTCAACAAATCAACACCAGATGGCAACATTATAAATGGAGATTCCAACAAAAATCCGGTAGTCATAATGTCGGTTGAAAATGGGAGGGATGTTCTTCTTGAAAACTGCAGTTCCTGTGTTTTAGAAAACATTAACTATGAGGTAAGATAAGAAATGACTCATTCATTCATTGAAAAATTAAATAAAAAATAAAAACAATATTAATCTTATATTGATAGATGAAACATTATAGCAATTCATAACTGGGAATCATAAACTTTTAATAAACAACTAAAAATTAGAAGTTATGAGGATTATCAGTAAATACAAAATAATTAAAAATTGAATAGTTGTCCCGAAAACAGATCTAACCCATAAACAACTACTCATGACTTGACTAACATCTTCTGCCATTTTGTTACATCTAGATCACTATTCGCTTGAATACTAAGTTTAAAAAATAAATAAAACAGGAAGAGAGCAGGGATAGTTTTACATGCACGATGCTGTGATATTTTCCAGATATATTACTAATCCACTGAAAACTCAACTTTCGAATTTTTGTGGGTTAAATCTCTTTTTGGGGCAACTATTCAATTTGATTTATAGTTATGTTTAATATATTCTTCCCTAAGATGTAATACGTACATCAATCATAGCATATGAATTGGACATCATAGCGATGAGCAGATTCAGTAGAACAATCACATTGATCACTGAGTACGAACCAAACATAAGTAGACCCCAGAATCTAGTATAGCTCTTAATTCCTGTCAATTCAAAACTGTCAATACCAACTCCACCAAAACTGGCCCAGAAAAGTGATTGTGATGACTCAAACAAACTGAAAAGAAAAGTAACACATTGTAATCATAACACTAACAATAATACAAAAGTGATAGTAATCCTACATAATCCTCTAAAGTGAAAGTAATATTTTACTTAAAGCTCCTTTCCCTATTATATGCATTTATTTAAGTTTCAATTTCAAAATTTTGGTTAGATTACCTTAGGTTAAATTTGAAGAGAAAAATTTTCGCCTAGACCGGGACTCGAACCCGGGACCCTTGGCTTTCCGGGCCAAGTGCTCTACCAACTGAGCTATCGAGGCGAGTTACGATCTAAGATGCAAATTTTTCTCTTATATACGTTGTAATTTCCCTATCGCCAAATGCTTGTGAAACCATTGTTTCTATCTTTGCGAAATGGCGGCTGCTGAGTTAAGAGGACATTTATTGGAAATTTAACATTACTTAAAAAGCCAGTAAGGCCTCTAATGATGTTTTTATTATTAATTTAACATTTCTCAATGAAAGATAAATTAAATTGAAGAGAAGAGAAAATTTCGTCGTGGCGATTAGGGAATTTCACAACGTATAATAAGAGAAAAATTTGATTTCTAGATCGTAAACTCGCCTAGAGTAGATCAGTTTTAAGGTAGAGCACTTGGCCCGGAAAGCCAAGGGTCCCGGGTTCGATCAGAAGCCCGGTCTAGGCGAAAAAATTTTTCTCTTCAAATTTAATTTATCTTTCATTGAGAAATGTTAAAGTAATAATAAAAAACAACATTAGAGGCCTTACGGGATTTGTTTAAAGTACTGTTAAATTTCCAATAAAATGTCTTCTTAACTAAGAAGCCGCCCATTGGCCAAAAGATAGAAGAATACAACGGTTTACAAAAGCATTTGGCGATAGGGAATTACAACGTATATAAGAGAAAAATTTGCGTCTAGATCGTAACTCGCCTCGATAGCTCAGTTGGTAGAGCACTTGGCCCGGAAAGCCAAGGGTCCCGGGTTCGAGTCCCGGTCTAGGCGAAAATTTTTCTCTTCAAATTTAATTTATCTTTCATTGAGAAATGTTAAATTAATAATAAAAACATCATACCTTAGGTTAGTTGTATTAGGATGTATTAATATAACAGTTTTAACAGCTGATGATGGAATTTGTTCCAAAAGTTCTACAAGGTATTTTAAAAGAAATCTTATTTAGTTAAGGACGACTGAGATCTCAGGTACATGTTTTATTGTTTTAGTGTTTCGTACAGAGAACTCAACGGTGGTTCATAAAGAATTTTAAAAGTATTGTACTATCTGAATTCAAACATTTCTCAGAAGTACATTTTTCATAAGTAATGCCACGAGTGATTTCCAATTTATCTAGAGAATTTGGGAATCAAGAGTGGCTAAAATCAATTAATAATTAAAAGATTAAAGGGAAGTTTTAAATTGAATTCTTTTCCTATTTAACAAATAAAATTAAGCTGTTTACTCGCAAATCATTATTTAAATATAGTTATTTTAAAATATTTATATATTTAATGTAAACTACAATGTTTGAAAACAAACGAGAAACATTTATTATGTTGTTACTATTATTATTATTATTATTATTATTATTATTATTATTATTATTATTATTATTATTATTATTATTATTAATTTAACACATCTCATTGAAGGATAAATTAAATTTGAAGAGAAAAATTTTTGGCTAGACCGGGACCTGAATCCGGAACCTTTGGTTTACCGTACCAATGCTCTTCCAATGAGCTATCGGGGCAAGTTCCAATCTAGATGCAAATTTTTCTCTTATATACGTGGTAATTCCCGCACACCAAATACTTGAAGCTATTGCCACAGTTTAAATTTGAAGAGAAAAATTTTTGGCTAGACCGGGACCTGAATCCAGAACCTTTGGTTTACCGTACCAATGCTCTTCCAACTGAGCTATCGGGGCAAGTTCCAATCTAGATGCAAATTTTTCTCTTATATACGTGATAATTCCCGCATACCAAATACTTGAAGCTATTGCCACAGTTTCAAGCATTTGGTTCATGGGAATTACAACGTATATAAGAGAAAAATTTGCATCTAGATTGGAACTTGCCCCAATAGCTCAGTTGGAAGAGCAAAAGTTCCAGGTTCGGGTCCTGGTTTGGGCAAACATTTTTCTCTTCAAATTTAATATTTATTATGTTTCATTTGTTCATCACTGCAACCAGATCATATTACTTATTGCCAAAGATCGCAATATTGTAAGAATGCACCCTAATGGAGAAAAATGAAATACATCAAACTGTTTATAACCAACATTATAGGCTATTAATTAATTTGTGATGTCCTATGATGTAAATATGTCAATTTTATTTTTCAAGAACATAAATACCTGGGAAATAATATGTTTAAGAAAGTGCAAACAGTGGTTTCTTTTTTTTTTGTGGTATAATCAATTGCTACAAATGTTTTTCTATTATATCCCACAAGCAGTATCTGGTTACATTCGTGCACTAAATATACAATCTGGGAGCCACTTGCATTCTAGGATTCTTACATCTTAATATAAAAATTGTTATATTCAACGTATTTCTTAGAGAGTCAGTCACTGCAAAATAATGCTCTGACATATTCAGAATGTTAAAAAGGAGGAGCTTGATTTTAATATGATAAAATTAAACTGATAAAATCGAGGTGAAAAAGACTGTGATTGGTTGTAAATAAAAATTCATAGAAATGTGATCGATTATTGAATCCCATTTGAGGCATGAGTTAAATAGTCTTTCAAAAAATCTTTTTATCTATTGGTCCACTTTAAGGGAGGAAGTGATAGAGATTTTTCAAAGAAAGAAATTACCTATCTTAATTCAACTAGCAATGAAAATTATAACAAAAGGAGGAAGTGATAGAGATTTTTCAAAGAAAGAAATTACCTATCTTAATTCAACTAGCAATGAAAATTATAACAATTCTTGCTTCCAGTGCAGTGGCTGAGACTTTCTCAACTTAACCTAGATTTTGAATGTTCTTAGTTCTTATTTCATAGAAGATAATTCAGGTATTGATATTCACGTGCAGCTTACCTTCAACACAAATGAAAGTTTCATACAAAAGAATAATGCCTATATTACAATAGAAATGAAAGGAGATAATTTTAATAAGACTTATATTAAAGACAGGTAATGACAAGGGTGCTCCCCTAGCAGGAGTTTCGTGAACAAGCCAATTTAGTTATGCCTTTCTCCCTAAAGATGTCAGTGAATGACATGTGGTCAGCATTTGCCTCAATGAGACATCTAGTAGGCAACTAAGGTTACTTGGATGGGGATGGGCATTAAATTTTGCTCCGAGGCACTAATTTAGGCTTGAATATCTTTAACAAGCCCAAAAATCTTCAGACTCGGGATCTATGGCTTAAAGTTCCTCCCAGAGGATTTATCCTTTGGGATATTTCCATCCTAAAAATCCAACAATCCTGCCCATGTTTGAACCCGCAACCCTCGAGACTAGAAGCAAAGAATGTAACCACTAGACCACTGCAGATAGGTAGTGGGGGAAAAAAAAAAGTTAAAATGATTAAATTAGCATTTTGTGTCACTCTTTTGTAGTTTACGAGAGAAAATTAAAAAAAAAAAAGATACTAAACCATAGCATTGGAAATGAAAAGCACAATAATTCTCATTAAGATGAAACCTTTATCTCAATGGTACATTTTCAATAAAGATCAAGTGTAAGATGTCACATGAATACAGGGTGACATAACAGATGGTTGAAAAGTAAAGGATCAGAGAGAAGTTATGGTAAAAATAGTTTTTTATTTGACTAGTTCACATTTTAATTGATCTCATTATATATACTAACATGGATTATGTCTTTGAATTTTATGAAGTCCAGTAAAATACATACTTGCCAAATCGTCTCCATTTCATACAAGCATCACCCTGATTATCCCAATCAGGCAATCCTCCAGGAAGGCTGTAACACTTGCGTTTTTCCATTTCACAAAAATACCAGAGAAGCTGATTCAGACCTGAAATATTCCAATCAAATATAAATCCCCTGATTTCAAAGCAAATTATAATAATTTAATTATGTATATATTTTTAAACATACAGTATATTGTGGTAATTTATAGTTATTTTAAATCTGTGTTAATGTCTAGTATTTAAAAAAAATGTTTATAAATTAAGGGAAGTAAATTGTACAGGGGATTATTGGAAAACATTAGTTCAGGATAGGGTTGTATGGAGATCTTACGTCTGCGAGATCATGAAACTGCAGGTTCGATAGTGCCAGTGAGTTAGTTAGATATGTTTGATTGAAGTATTCCTTTTTATTTCATTCTTATATAAGATTTCATATATAATTATTTTCAAGAATTTTTAACTATATTCAATAGGTAGAAGATTTCTGTTATAGGGTTTGACATGCATTTTCCATAAAAGTTCTGATTAAATTTAAAAAATCTGTTAAAGAGCAGTTGGCTCTAGCAGTAGTGTTTGAGATTCATATTTGGGAGGTCAAGAGTTCTAATATAGAAAAAAATTGTGTCTGCTCCTGAATTGCATAAGAAACACATTGTATAGTGCACTAGTGTGTAAAGCTGGAGATCTTGGGATCAAATCCTGGTTTAGGCAGAAATGTTTCTCTTTAGTTGTATTAACTCTTCTTCTTCCTTCCTTCCAAGTATTAGGCCAATTCCTGTTACGATCCTATAGAAAATTTTCCCTCCGGTGTTTCATAGGACGGCCCAGAGATCTTCATCCTCTTGGTATATAATTATAAACAGTTTTGGGGATCCGATTTGAACTCATTCTTTCAAGATGGTATTTCCAATTTAGTTGGTACTGAGTTATATTAACTATTGCATGCAAACAGCAAACCTGAGTACATTAATTTCAATATTACATTCATAATTAGCTGATATGGCACAGAATAAATCACATCATAATGTCTTCTTAATAGAAGTGATCCTTTTATAAGATTCATGATGTGTTCCGTTGAGGTATTATTCAAAATTAATATAAAATTATGGAATATTCACCTGAAAGGTCCGTCTCCTCAACTTAATTAATTATTTAACTGTAGCGCTTTCGGGACTTGTCCCATCATCAGCAGGATTCAAAACTGGTGTTTCACTGAAGATCTGGTAGCGGGGGTTACATGTATTGGGTTCATTTTCGTTTATCAGATTGTCGTTGTTGTGAGCTGCTTTCATGATTTCCATCTCTTCGAGTACGTTTATCTTCGTTCGATTATTTTCTCTGTGCAACCAATACATGTAACCCCCTCTACCAGATCTTCAGTGAAACACCAGTTTTGAATCCTGCTGATGATGGGACAAGTCCCGAAAGTGCTACAGTTAAATAATAATTATTTAAGTTAAGGAGACAGACCTTTCAGGTGAATATTCCATAATTTTATATTAATTTAGAAGCGATCCTATTGTAATGTTCACTAATAGGGGTACATGGGGATTTTAAATAGAGACAAATTTGAATCTCCTCCTGAATTGTCTAAATAGCACAATGATTAGTACACTAGCACATAGAGTTAGGGATTAAAATTCCAATTCAGGTAGAACATTTCCTCCTTAGTTCATTCTTATCTAATAAATAATATATTTTTTCATTAATATTTAAAGGATATTGTATTATATATTTAATAAAATATAAATTCATAATGATATTAATTAAGTTACATAGGTAGGAAATAACACCATGAGGTTTATTTTAATTTATATTGACTTGTTTTTGACTCACCTCATACTTCTTAACTCCCTTGCAGACTCGAGTTTCTTCACTGCATTTGTGACATTCTCAATTCTGTATCACATTCACAACTGATGTCCAATAGCCTCCTTGGCCTCCTTTCCTGCAGACTGACCTCCTCAATATCTGATGGCTGACCGACGACTTCCAAATCAATCCTCTCTCCTTAATTTTGAAATACCCGGTGATAAGAAGAGGGGATTGATTTGGAAGTTCGTCGGTCAGCCATCAGATAGTGCAGAGGTCAGTCTGCAGGAAAGGAGGCCATTGGACATCAGTTGTGAATGTGATACAGCATTGGGAATGTCACAAATGCAGTGAAGAAACTCGAGTCTGTAAGGGAGTTAAGAAGTATGAGGTGAGTCAAAAAACAACTCAACATAAATCATAATGATATGTAGTGTATCGAAATTAATCTTCAAGAAATCTACAATTTATGAGATGAATCATAAATTCTAACTCAAATTATTAATAAAAATAATATAATATTGACACCAAAATACTACTGACACTACAAACATCACAAAATAAAATTAATTGACCTATCCCAAACCATTACTAAGATATGAAGAACTTAATGTAGAACATAGAACTGATCATATTCTGTTTTCTGTTTATTTGTTTTATCTTTCTTTTGGTTTTATCAATAGTTAATTATCTTGGCTTCTTAACTATAATTTAATGTACCATACCGGTACTTTAATTACTTATTTTATTATGGGCAAAGGTTTTATTTTGGTTAAGATGACTGGATGAATGGCGTCAGGAATGGTCCAAGGCAATATCATGAGCCCATTACCTAAGACATAAACCAGAGGTGTGGCTTAATAATGAATAATCATATTTTGTATTATGTATTTAATAAAATACTAATATTTTATAGCTAAAGTAATTTCCTTCATTAATTTAGTGAACAAAATTAAACCTTAATAACTAATTAATTTGTTATATTATAATGGATTATTTATAATTCAGTGTTTTAAAATCAAAACCTCACAGAAGTTAACAAGAGAAGGCTTGAATATTATAATTGGCCCTGTGTAAGAAATTTGTTTGTGCAAGGTCTGGATACATTGGTGAAGTTATTGGTACAGCTAGATTGAGTTAAAAATTATAGTCCACCGCTGTGGTCTCGAGGTAGCATGCTGCCTTGTCACGCAGCAGGCCTGGGTTCGATCCCCAGTCGGGGCAGTTTTTCTGGGCGAGGTTTTTATCGGGGTTTTCCTTACCTGTAAGACAAATGTCAGGAAAACTTTAAGGCCCAAACGGTCCCCAAAATCATATGGCCATCATCATCATCATCCTTCACCGGTGTGGAAAGCAACGGGAAGCTACCACACCTACAATTCCCTAGTAAAGCTGCAAGCATAGCATGAAAATGCTATGACTGCAGTGAAGGGCCTGCCTTTGGGCAGAATTACTATGGATGGGTGGAGATATAATATATATATATATATATATATATATATATATATGTGTGTGTGTGTGTGTGTGTGTGTATTCTCCTTTCAACTAAAGAAAAAAGTACATGTGATGGAGTTCCTCAGGGATCTGTCCTGGGACCAGTTCTGTATTCAACTTTTCCAGACTGTCAACACACATTATTTACTGATGTTACTATCATATATATATCAAGAACATAAATATACACATTGCTTGTCAAGAAATGCAAAATGCATTTAATATACTGACACAAATGGAGACTCACAATTAACGGCAAAAAATCACAAATGTTATTGTTTACAAAAAGGTTTCCTTGCATCAAAAATTTACTGACTTACAGGAACAACAAATTGGAATAAACACATAAGCAAAAACATTGGTATTCTTTTAAACTTTATAGGAAGTAACATTAAGAGGTTTATAATTAAATATTAAAAATAATTTATCTTATATCTTTACCTCACCTCACACTCTATCTTCTTTTTCAGAATAATTCTTATTTCACAACCATTGTTCTGTCATGGTGATGCATTGCTTTCTCCTCCTGTTGATAGACTGATGAATCTCCAAATCAAATCATTTTGAAATTCCTGGGGAATATAATTTGATTTGGAGGTTCATTGGTCAACCAACAGATAGAGAAATATGCAGTTAATCACTATGATAGAATAATGGTTGTGAAAACACTGAAGATGGAATAGGAATTATTCTGAAACTGATATTAAAAAAAAGGCAGAGTTTGAGGTGAGGTGATAAAATTGTTTTAATATTTAATCTTGGTATCTTGTTGGTTAAAATACTGACCATTAGGTCTCATATCTTTACTCTAAGAGACAAGATCTTCCAAAAATTCATTTCTACTTTACCTGTTCTTCAAGATGCATTTACCTCTATAAATGAGGGTTCTTGCATATTAATAATTAATCTGTTCTGCCTGTGCATATCTGTGAAATTTGGGCCCAATCTCATATCTATCACCTAGGTTTGGATGTTTTACAATATTTTATTTGTTAAACAATAGCAGGAGCAGACTCTCATATCCGTTATATTCAACTTTATTCTCTCTTTCACCAAATTCATTGAGAATGTTCAGTGGCTGAGAAATACTGGTAATCTACGAAGATTCATGTATATTCACTGTTGCAAGAGCTATGAATGTACAAATTTGTCACTTCATTCTAGTGAAGGTTTTTGACTGATTTTATAAATATTTCTATTAAAGTTTTCATTTATGTTAAACATTTCTGTTGTTAAAAGCAAGAGTCAAGAAATGAACTAATACTTAATATATAGAATCTGAAAAAAGTTAGCTTTGAGCTTTTAATTTAATCTTTGGTTTATATCAGAAGACTTAATGGGCTAGGACTCTTGCAGTATCGAGTTTTAGAGCTAAGATAAGATGTGGGGATTATTTACATATTCTTTATTCTTTAGTTAAAAGGGGTATACAAGAAGTAGTATATGTCTATTGTTCATACACATTTTAATTGTACTCACCACAAGCAAAAGCAAACAGAACAAGACTGTAGATGAAAAAGAATTTGACAATATCAATGACCATTCTGCCAAGAGAGATCTGTAGAGGTCCTAAATGTGGATTGATGGAAAATAAATGAACCAGCTTCAGTGCACTGAAACATAAAAATAATAATAATAATAATAATAATAATAATAATAATAATAATAATAATAATAATAATAATAATAATAATAATAATAATAATAATAATAATAATAATAATAATAATAATAATAATAATAATAACAATAACAATAACAATAACAATAATAATAATAATAATAATAATAATAATAATAATGATAATGATAATGATAATGATGATAATAATAATGATAATAATAATAATAGTAATGATAATAATAATAATAATAATAATGATAATAATAATAATAATAATAATAATAATAATAACAATAATTAACAGAGTTATAGTTTTAGAGATAATACTGATAACCAGTTAAAACAAATTTAACAGAGACAAACCTGTAAAATCAGCAAAAGAGGGTTTCTTTGATAAAATAAATTAAGTGCAATATTTTATGATTTTGTGAATTTTACTATTAAATTCCTTGTCATAATAAATAGAACGCGGAAAGTGTATAGAATTTTTTATAAAATTTTATGTAATTTATCACTGTTAACATTAATTATTATCATTCAAATTAGATTTTATGAAGAAACTTTTGACCAATATATTGTATTATGGCAAAATAATACAATAACTTAAGGTTCCATATTTATGCAGAATTAATGTTATTAGAATTTTAAAATATCCTTACAAATTTAGGAATTTTTTCAAAGAATGTTTTAAATCAGTCCAAATCAATGATTAAGTTGGTTTCCCTATGAATTGAATCCTGTACCTCCACAATATGAATTGAAAATTCTACCTTCTCAGTCAGCTTTTTTAGAGCTGTATATTTCTATTATATGTGTAGTCTGTGCTATTTTTTTTTGTAAAAAACTATTGAAATAATAATAATAATGATGATGATAATGGCGATGATGATGATGATGACGACGACGATGATGATGATGATGATTATGAGGATAAAAATATAAATAAAAATAATAAAAATATAAAATATAAAAAAATAAAGAAAAAACAAAAAATAATAAAAAATATAAAATAATAAAAATAATAATCATCATCATCATCCATGCAAGTATTAGGTCATGTGGCCTGTTACAGTCTCAAAGAGGAATTTTCCATCCAGCACTTTTTTGGACGTCCCAGCGATCTTTTGCCTTGGGGGCAGTAACGAAGCATGGCTTTTGGAATTTTATGAGATGGCTTTCCAGCTTACAAAGTGGGACCATAAAAGAAATGAGGAAATTATGGAATAGTTGGATGTAGAACCCATTCTTCACTATATACAAAACTATCAGAACAACTGGAAATAATAATAATAATAAAAAAATAATAATAATAATGATAATGAAGATAATGATATAATAATAATAAAAATAATAATAATAATAATAATAATAATAATAATAATAATAATAATAATAATAATGTCAAGAGAATGCCTACAGATAGAATCCCTCAGCTGTTACTAAAGTACAAACCAATAGGACATAGAAATGTTGGACGCCCATTTACTAGATGGGAGGATTCATTAAATCCCATGTTTTTATTATTGATTTCGTACATCTCAATGATGGATAAATCATATTTGAAGAGAAAAATTATACGCTCAGACCGGGTCTGAGCGTATAATTTTTCTCTTCAAATATTAAATCCCACTTGATGTGAAAACAGGTCAAAAGGCCTAATTTCATGAAGCAGAAGAAGAAGAAGATAATAATGATAATAATAATAATAATAATAATAATAATAATAATAATGTTAATTTAATTTAACACATGATTATGATACAATATATTATTGGCCTGGTAATGGTAATGACAATAATATTTATGATTACAATAATAACAAAAATAAAATAATATTACCTGAAAATATTGGCACCAGCAAAGAGACCCTCTGCTATAAGTTGAGGATCGAATGCATCCCATTGTTCTCGTGGAATGTAGGCTGTGCCAGGATCCCGAGAAATTTCTTGCATCTGCTGGATATAAGCAGCTATGCGGAGTATAGCAACACACACATACAGGGAATTGCGGGTGAAGTCTATAAAGTTCCACATATTTCTTAGATAGCTGCGTATACCTTCTACAAATATTTCCATTGTCTCTTCCCATATAAAACCTAGAAATTAAGTTTTCTTCTCTGATACACAGTATATCAATTTATACATGTTCAATAATACAGTATATTTGTGAAGTCTAAAATTAGTGTATATAGAGAGTGTCTATCCATTTCAATGAAGGAAGGTAATGATTAATATAATAAATTTGGGAATTTGTACATTATGAGGTTTTCTTAATAAGAATCAAATGAATCGTGAATTCTTCTTACCTCATACATCTATGTTTTTTTAACACAGAACTGCAGTATCGAAAAAAACATTTGATTCTTATTAAGGCAATGATTGAAAATGTAATGTTATTGTGAAGTTTTACACATATTCTACTGCCTTTCTACATGACCACCATCTAGGTGAAAACATGTACTCCATCTCTCAGCTGTAAAATGAAATGTACATCTTTAAATTGTAAAAAAGCCTGCTGCTCTTGTGATATGATTCTGTAAATCAAGCAGACGTGTTAAGGACATTTTCAGAGAGTGAAACATAGAATATTCCACACTGTATTGTGAGAGCATTCAACTCTCTACTGAGGAAATGAGTTGATGCATTCGGACTATCACTGCAATTGAACCTGCTGCACTGTTTCTGCTGATACATGTAGTCATCCATGACATGCCTCATCACGCACACTGCTCGTATGCTTAAATTTGTTTACAAGCAGACGAATGTGTGCATTTGTTGCATTTATAGTTCCTTGTCAGATTGAAAATTTAAATAATAAAATTTCAAACTCGCTGGTCTGGAGGCATATATGTTACCATCTGTGCCACTAAAAATATAAACTTTTTAATGAAGGTTAAGTTAAATTCCATTGAAGTGCCTGATCTGGGATTTTAAATAACTCATTTATTAATAAAGAATCTGTTGAAGTTGTATTATAATTAGGGCTAAAAAAAGTAACGGTATCAGGATAGTAACTAATTTCTATACACATTGTTTACAAAATGGATGTCTTTGTTGAAGTGTCTCAACTGCCTGCTCAGAGCGGAGAGTGTGTATTGTTCTACTCTCCTCAGTAACAGACATGTTTATGTGACATGTGGTTGTATTAGAATGTCGAAACAAAAATTGTGCAAAATGAGTCCATTCCTATACAAAGCAGACTGTACTAGACGTCTGCTCCGAGTAGCGCATGTAAATGTGCAGTTTGTAAACATAGCGGTCTAAGTACGATGCAGCCTAAGCCTATAACCAATACCTTTTTTCAGCCCTAATTATAATATGTTAGTAAAACTTTTATTACAATATATATAAATTAATATGCACATGAAATCCATCTGTAAGCAATAGTTAACACAATTAAACAGAACAATTTCTACTCTGAACCAAAGAATATATATTTTTTTTTAATTTTTTTTATTTAACATCCATTAGAGCATCATAGATGATTTAGGACGTGTCCAGATTATAAACAGCAATATAAAATAGAACACATACATACATAAATACATAATAAAACCAATTTACATTGCAACTAAAATACACCATAATATCAAGGGGCAGCACTTTCATGAGAAAGGATAGCAATACAATTCCAATCAAATATTACTTACAATTTTAAATTTAGGTATTCACCCATACTTAATGGTATTTAAGACAATGAAATATTCTTTACAGTAAGTTTAAATTGTATTTGTATTGTATTGTAAGCCTATGTTTTCCCTTTATAGAGATTTAGGTGCTCTCCCCCTACAGGGGAGAAATTGAACCATACTAATTTAGTTATACTTGTTTTCATATAGATGTCATTTTGAGTGGTCCGTGGTCAGCGTTCCGCCTCATACTGACATCTAGGAAACCAAGGTAGTACTAGGACGGGGAAATTCGGCAAATTTTGCTCAGAGGCCTTTTCATTCAGGCTTAAGGATTTTTTACGAGCCTGAAAATCTTCAGACTCGGGACCCACGGCTTAAAGTCCCTCCCGGAGGACTTGCTCCTTGGATTTTTCCGTCCTTAAAAATCCATCGACCCGGCCGGGTTTGAACCCGTGACCCTCGGGACCAGAGGCAAGGAGCATAACCACTAGTCCACCGCGGCCGACAGTTTAAATTGTCTGCCTGTAAAAAGTGTAACATTGGAAGGGAGATGATTATATAGATTGATACCTCTATGTGATAGGCAGTTAACACTTCTGGTAGCCTGTGACAATTTAGGTGCATATTATTAGATATTCTAGTGCTATGTTCATGTAAATCTGAATTCATTTTTAAGAGTTAAATTTTTATGAATAAAGCAAACTGATTCTAAAATGTAAATACAAGGAACAGGTAATATTTTGAGTTCTTTGAAGAGTTAACCATCACTTACAGTTGGTTTGTCTGTCTACATTACTTTATGTTTTACATAAACATTAGTTTATTGCACAGTGTACAATCCCATCAAATGTTTTCTTGATTTAGAAGCAACCTAATTCTATTGTGAATGAAGTTTCAGTACCCTACTACTGGATCAAGGGGACCAAAGAGAGAAACATTTGTGTTTTGGCAGGGAGTTGCATGGACAGCTTATTGATAGAATGTCAGCACCTGAAGCTGAAGGTGTAGGATTCAAATCCAATTTCAAGCAGAGATTTTCCTCTATAGGTATTAGGACATTTTTTGGATCAAAGAGATTTGAACAGACAGGCAAATTGAAAAGACTACAAACAGTGAGCTATATGGTCTTTATAAGAAGCCAGATATAATAAGAACAGTTAAGTCTAGACTACGATGGGCAGGACATGTGGCATGAATGAGGGGCATGAAGCTTCTTGTAGGAAAACCAGAGGGAAAAGGCCCAGTTGGGAGACCAAGAATGAGATGGGAGAATAACATTAACTATGATTTGAGGAAAGTAGATTATACAGGAGGATGATTGGAAACATTAGCTCAGGATAGGGATGTTTGGAGAGCTGATGTCTGCGCAGCCATGAACCTATGGGTTTGATAATGCCAGTGAGTTAGTTAGTTTAATTAGGTAATAAAACTAATTTTTGAGCTAATTAATTTTTATGATATTATACACAACTAATTAGTAAGTTAGTCAAATTTTACAAGGATTTAATACTATACATACCAAGTACATAAACCACAACAATCCATTCTAGTGGTGAGGGTCCATTACCACGTTGCCTTTGAAGTTGTTCTTCTAAAGCTTTTCTCATACTTTCCGTGCCAAACAGTAGTATAAATTGTACTTCAGCTCGTTGTGACACCAAGATTAGGATTACTGAAATTATATTTCAGACATTTCTTACTTTAAGGAAGGAGAAAAGATTATGATTATTTGAAAGTAAAGAAAATTCTTGGAAAAATTTTTGGACCAAACAGAGACAAGTTAATGTAGAAGACTACACAATGATGAGCTTCATGGTATTTTAAGAGAATCCAGATGTAATAAGAACAGTTAAATCTCAGTCTGTGATGGACAGAAGATATGCCATAAATGGGGAATAAAAAAGGACATTGAAACTCTGTGTAGGAATACCAGAGGGAAAGTGGCCAATAGATAAGCCAAGAATGAAGTGGGAGAATAACATTGAGGGAGGTAAATTATACAGGTAATGGTTGGAAAACATAATTGAGGGTAAGGATGTATGGAGAGCTTATATCTATGTGGCCATGAACCTCAGGTTCGATAGTGCTAGTTAGTTAGTTATATTTCAGACATTAGATATTGAATTATTATAAGTTGAATTATCTATTTTATTGATTGCATTGGATTTTTTATGTTCAACACTACCATGCATTGTAACTGACAAGGGAACTCTCAGTCATTGTTTGTTGAAACCTATCTTGAAATTACTCTCACAGAAGTATTGTGATGTACATAGGCTGTGTTCAGGAACTTATCTGCCTTTTTAATTGCAAGGCACAGAAATCAAGGCCAGAATCCAGCAATGGCAACCCAGTTTATGGAGCAGATGGACTTCCTGCTTGAGAAATAGCAGAGGGGAGTGAGGCAGGATGCAGCACAGATGGCAGTTAGTGAGGATTATCCGATCTACCAAGTCATGAGTTGTATTACTTTTCTATAGCCTAAATGAGAGATTGGCCCTGAATTTTAGTGCATTACAGTTAAAAAGGCAGATAATTTTTTTTTGGATATGCCCTTGATATATCACAACACTTTTCTGGGAGAAATTTCAAGGTAGGTTTTGGCATGCAATGGTTGACAGGTCACTTGTGAGATAATAAGCTTGTATCTGCTAATACAGGACATTACTGCCTGCAGCACATCTTTGCAAGATTAGAATCTAGAACTGTGCACCTTTCCAGGTTTATCTATGAGGAAAACACATACTTTAATATATGGGAGTAAGGACAAAGTAAATTAAATAATCCCAGAAAGAACAAAAAGCAAGGTTTTACCCAGCCCACCACTCATAAACCCATTAGACTATCTGGTATAAAATCAGAACTATCACTTACACAACCTATATCCAAATCTATGGATCTACCAAGTAACATGTTACAAATCTCCTTGGAAACCATAGATATCAGATACCCACCAGATGAATGGTTAAGGATATATACTGATGGCTCCCTGAGTAACTCAGAAGATGGAGCAGGAGCAGGAATATACAGTGAAATCTTTTCCCAATATATTTTACTTGGACCGGGAGCAACAAATTTTGAAGCAGAGCCAAAGGCTATAGAAATTGCACTACAGAATATTTTATATAGGCCCAGTATAAATAAGAATATAGTAATATTGATAGATTCAGTGTCAGCAGTACAAGAAATAACTAGTAACCAACAAAACATCCCGACCGACATCCAGAACATAAGAACCATGTATAAAATTGAAGAAGCTCAAGGTAAACACATTTTATTACAGTGGGTACCGTCGCATGTGGGATTACTGGATAATGAACAAGCGGACTTCTGAGAAAAGAAAGGCTCTAAAATCAGGGACAAGAAAAGAGATATCCCTACAAAGAAGACAACAGGGGCTAAAACAGAAAATACATATGAAAAGAAAAGAACAGAATCTAAAAGATCTTCAAAAAATGTTTAGGAAAATATCTACATTCAAAGGAGTGAAAAGAAGAAATTGATGAACTTTGAAATTCCCGGGGAGAATGACCTGGTTTCAAGGTTTTTCAGTCTGCCAATGGAAGGAGCGACAGATGGCTCTTCAAGACAACAGAACAACAGCCATGGAGATACTGACGATGGAACTGAAATCTAAAGTTCCAAAACTAGTCTAAATTAAAATAAGAAGAAAATATGAGGTGAGTGATTAAATTTTACCTAAATGAATATACCTCATAGTGTGAATTCCTAAAATAAGTAATGAAATAATGTGTTGGCCCTATATGAAACATTTGAAATTGAAAACCCCTTAATTTTTATTACCACACTTTTATGATTAAATCAGCAAATAATACATTATTTCAAATTTTCAAATTATATTCTGATATATTCTCTATAAATTAACCTATATCCATAAACGAAAATGTTATCTTCCAGCAAATCTTATATCATCACAGTTATGAACCTAAAATAAGCTATTAAAATATACTTACAGAGAAAGAAAAGGTATGAAGATGCATGAATAAGAAATTTCATGAAAGGTTTCCTCATAAGTTTTCCTGTTTGAAGTATTGGGAGCAATCATATACAGCATGCAGTAAAATGGGAAAAATAAAGCAACTCGACTTATTTCCATTAATTTTTGCATTACAGGCTTGCGACGAAATCCAGGAAGACCCTCATACCAAATAGTTGCCAGTAATTGTTGTATATTGGGATGAGCAACAAACTGAAAAAAAAGTACATTAATATGTAATTTTGAAATAAATA
This sequence comes from Diploptera punctata, assembly GCA_030220185.1. Taxonomy (NCBI): domain Eukaryota; kingdom Metazoa; phylum Arthropoda; class Insecta; order Blattodea; family Blaberidae; genus Diploptera; species Diploptera punctata. The sequence goes on along the minus strand of JASPKZ010002716.1, from coordinate 123,200 downwards.
TAATGACCATAAATATACATATGGTCAGCACACGGATCAAAATCAATCATAGACTATTTAATAGCATATAAAAAATTATCTGAATTATTTTTAGATGTCAAAGGTCTTTAGAGGAAGTGACATTGGATCAAACAATTACCTGGTCCTAGCAAAAATGAGATATACACCAACTTGGCTACATCTAACAAAATAAAACCTCCCAAAGAAAAATAAATGCATTACAAAATAAAATTAATCCATGATGACAGTATACGTTGGTTTTACCAAGAAAGACTTGAACAAAAAATGATAGAAACACCTGAAGATGAAAACATTTACAAAGAATGGGAAAAATATTAAAACTATAACATCACAAGCAGCCGTGGAAAGCATTGGAAAATATAACACTTTTACGCAAAGAAAGAAATTAAGATCATGGGATCATGAAATTAAAGAGATCATTAACAAAAACAAAGCCTATAGAAAATACCTTCAAACAAAATCCGTAAACAATGAAATAGATTATAAGCATAAGAGGGCATAGCTAACAGAGAAATTAGGAAAGTCACAGACAATCATGGAAAAAGTTTATCTCTTTTTTTAGAAGTAGACACCTATAAAATAAAACCCTATACATTTTTTAAAATACATGAACAAAGAAATGAAAGAATCAGCCAAAATAAACCCTGCCTCAACATAAAAACATTTTTAGATTTTTTCAAAAACCTATGGAGAACAACCCTACTTTTGAGTCAAAATTTTGAACAAATACATGGAAGAACAATGCATTACAAATGAAGAACTACAATAAGCATTAAGGTAGATAAAAAATAGCAAATCACCTGATGAAAACAACCTAAATTCAGATTGTATAAATATGCAAGAGGTTTATTTGAAGAAAGATTATTTAGATTCTTAAGTAGAATATATCAAACAGCCAGCAGTATAGCAGGGGCAATTACAATATTATTAACAGATCGAAATTTAAATACATCCTTTTTTGATCCTGCGGGAGGAGGGGATCCCATTTTATACCAACATTTATTTTGATTTTTTGGTCACCCAGAAGTACTGGAAGAATGGAAAAATAGTATAGTTATTCCCATATATAAAGAAGGAGATAAACAGAATTTTAAAAATTATAGAGGGATTAGTATCCTCAACACATGCTATAAAATATTTAGCAGAATAATGTTATTTTTAGGAGGAGATCCAATCAGAAGTAAGATAATACACAATAACCAATGCCTAGAACAAGTACAAAATTTCAACTATTTAGGTTGTGAAATATCTTATCAAAATGAAAAAGATATGAACAAGAAAATCACCAAATTTACACAAATCTTAGGAATAATAAATAATACATTAAAAGCTTAAATCTACTAGAATAAAAATATATAATACTTTGGCATTACCCTCCCTTTTATACGGAAGTGAGATTTGGACATTAAGAAAAAAAGACAGGAACAGAATCAAAGCAATAGAAATTAAATTTCTCAGAAGGACAGCAGGATACACTCTATTAGATCGAAAAAAGAATGAAGCAATTTTAGAACAATTAGAAGTAGAATTAGTAAAAGAAAAACTCAATAGACAATATAAATTAAACTGGCTAAATCATGTAAAAAGAATCGATAATTCAAGAATCCGAAAAATGATGATGCAATATAAGCCCAAAGGATATTGTTAACCAGGAAGACCTCTTAAAAGATTGCTAGATGGGGTCTAAACAGGTCTACAAAGTCCTAATTCCTGATGAATGATGATGATGATATAAAAATATATATTTATAAAATAAGAAACAGTTTTCCTGGACAACAGAACATCAATCATGAAATTATAGATGATTAAACTGCCTAGGTTTTGAAACCGGTTTAATTGGAAGACTATATATGAGATGAGGTGTAAAAATAATTTTATTTTACATCTTAAATATAATTTTTTTATATTACAAGGGTTGAATGTAAGGTTTTATAGACAAGTTGAGATGTTTACAGCTGAAGCATAACTGAGACTGTAATTTCAAAACAAATTCATAACACACTTTTTATTCTTGCAAGATTCATTACTTTATTTCATGTTTTGTCAAATTTCATTAATTTAATAAATACATTTTAACATGTAGGCCTACATATTCAACAAGAGACAAAAACAAAAAAAAAAAAAGACATTCCTAAAATAGATGCTCGCTTGTCAGAATGAATTGAGCCAGTAATGTCAAAGCAAAATGTCTATATACCCTGTACTTCCCCCTAGTGGGAACGTTTCAGCCAAGCATAATTTAAATTATGCTTATTTACCCATAGATGCCGAGTGATATGGCATCAGCATATTGCTTCAGTGGGACACCTAGTGAGTAACTAAAGTATTACTTTGATGGGTAACATTTGGTAAATTTTGCATAGAGGTCTCTTTATTCAGGCTTGCAATTCTTTTACGAGTCTGAAAATCTTCAAACTCAGGACCCACAGATTAAAGTCTCTACTGGAGGACTTATCCTTTGGATTTTTCTTTCCTAAAAATCCATTGACCCTGGCTACATTTGAACCTGAAATAAAATGTAATATAACCAAAATAAAAGCTAACAAAATATTAATCTCCTGGTTATGAATGTGTAGTCAGGCATCCCAATGTTAACATTAGAATAAATGAAGACTGATTCAAACAATATTGCCAATTGACAAAATTAAATTCAAAATTATTAAACTGTTAAAAATACGTTTTATGTGAAGTCATTTACTTTGTTAGCCTTATCATGAAATCAATACTGATAATTAGGGAAAGGATTTTGAGGTGCGGCACCTTTTCAAAAATGTAGCTGTTCCCTGAAGTCCATGCCCAGAGAACCGAATGGGGGATTATTTTACCTCCAGAAAATTTTATCCCAGTAGAACCCATGTCCAGACTTCTTGATGGATGTATTTTTATGGTGAAAGATCGCACTCTTTCGACCAAGGCACTTATTTCATCTGACTTATCTTCTTTGATCTGTCTGGCATGGGTAACCCTTTTGGCAGTAATGCTACCACCGGCGTAGCTCTAGGGGTCATTTAAGCACCTAGACAAGGTAAAGAAACCATGGAGAGAGAGTATTCATTTAGAATTTTAAATTTGATCTCTATTTAACAGCCTTTAAAATCAATTGTTACTGATAATTAACTGTTAAATTAATAATAATAGTTCATTTCAAGGGTTTTAGATAGAATATTAATGTTAGAATTTTAAATTTGAGGCTATAGAATTTTATAACTGAACCACTAATGACCTCAATTATACCACACATTCCTCTACTATTGTATTTTAATGAACTCACATTTCCCTCCCCCCATTATGTTTGGATGTTTGGGGTTATTGTTGCAAAATAAAAAGTATGTTAATTTACAAATTTGTGAATAAATACAAATCATATTATCCACATAAGTAGTACACTTAAGTTGAGGCTATTACGTACTTTCTGTACCATGGAAGGTTAACAGTAAGTTAACTGAAGTACTTACTTTCTTTTGTTTGTAGTTTATTGCTAATTCAAGGCGGGCCAGCTTCATATGTTCACCATCTTCATAAGGTGGACTCTCAGGGTCATGATTAAGAATAATGGCTAGTTCTGTTGAACTACGTGATTGGTGAAGCAAATCAACTGCAAACTGCTGGCACTGCCGTCTCAGTTCCTGAAAACGAGGTAAGTTACAATAATTATAGATATTTATAAGAAGTAATATTGTGGGGTTTTATTTAACAGCAAGTAAATGAATCACATGACAATGTAAAATGAGGTAATATACATCGCATGGATAAAAAGTAATGGCAGCAGTACTATAACGTGAACACGGTGATTCGGAGAGCTGCCATCTGTGTTGACAAAATGAAGGATTGTTAGACGAGTTTGTGCAGCGAGCAGGGACATTACTCTGTCAATTTACTGTAGTGTGTAGAACGTTGAACTTTATAGCAATATTGCAAGTGCCCTAACATCATGTTTATAAAGCTAGAGCAATGCTCATGGATAAGTGACATGAGGTCGGAGTATGCAAGAATGTTTTCAGGGATTGTGTGAAACATGTGGTATGCAGCATTGCCATATCGCACAGCCTACGATGGGTTACAGCATTCTAATTAGGCAGAGATGCTGTGAAGGATAACCCACATACCCCCATGTGGAGGACAATACAGTTCAACTCATTGCTTCCTTGTTGGATGTCGATTGGTGATGGACTGCACATGAGTTAGCAGCAGAAGTTGGAATATGCCACAAAAATGTGCTCCACATTCTGCATGACATTCTGGATTACTGCAAAAATGCAGCGCGTTGGATACTCCATGAAATTTCCAAGATGCAACAATAGCACCACTTTGCAGTCACACAGGATTTGTTGGGCCGGTACCAAAGGGAAGGAAATTACTTTCTTCGATGAATCATCACCATAAACGAAACCTGGGCTCACTCCTACGAACCAAACTTGAAATGCCTATCCAATGAATGAATGCATCCTGGTTCTCCTCGTCCAAAGAAAGTGCACACTACACAAAGTGCTGTGAAAGTGATGTTCATTGTGGCATGAAGGGATAATACTGCACCATGATGTACCACCAAGGGTGACGGTAAATGCTGGCTACTACTGCAAGTTCCTGTAACACCATCTTTTTCCAGTGCTCAAGAGAAAGCAACGACAGTTCATCGTACAGCACCCCATCATGATGGCTAGATGGTATTTGAGACCATTTTTCCTTAAATTTTCCTGAAATTTATCTGACAGATGAGGAAAAACCCTGAAAAAACCTCACCCAGGAAACTTGTCCTGACCGGGGATTGAACCCTGCATGAAAAAGCAGTGCGCTACCTCGAGACAACAGCAATGAACTAACTGTGGAAAATTTTCATAGATGATTGTGGTACTTTGGTTTAAATAGTTTGAACAAGAAGTTAAATTAATGTTATATTTTTTTAAGATAGGTTGAATTAGAGATCAGAGTAGTTCAGTTAATGCATTTTGCTATCATGCAATGCATTGTTCCGATTGAGGATCTTTCCACCTTTCAGCGGTTGCCCTTTTACCAACCGGCTGCTGGCCCTTCACATTCACATGTGTCAATCACAGAGGTAGATGATCAATAGCCAGTGTAGGGGTGACATGTGGTTAGCATGTCGAGTCCCCCAGCCGTTATAGCTGGTTCCTCAACCTGGAGCCGCTACTTATTGTAGCTACCCAATTGCCTCACGATGCTGGGTGGGCACCAGTCCCATACTGGCCGAAATACCATGAGAAAATTTCTTCCCCCATGGAGACTCGAACCAGCGAAAGTCCTGTAGCTCTGCGCCAAGGCTTCCTACCTTAACCGCTCAGCTATGGCGCGGGACCAATGCATTGTTAATATAGCAATTTTTGTTGGTATTTCATACTTTGTATTACTCCTACTTCAAGATACGGTTAAAGTTTTTTGTGTTCTATATTCATTTTCAGATATTGTTGAAATTAATTAAAAATAGAAAGTGATTACCTAGCTTTCAGATAATTAAATCTATCTATTTTTATTCAGTAATACTCTTCAACAGTTTAGGTAATAGCATCACAATTCAAATTTGGGTATGAAAGGGCCAACAAATTTTACATAGAGGGCTCTTTTATCAGGCTTGAAATTATTTCATATGAAGTAAATCAGCAATATGAGACCCAGAACTTTTACTTCCCTTCCAGTGGAAGCCATGCTTAGAATTTTTATGCCCTTAAAAATTCCATTGACCTTGGCCTGGTTTGAAACTGTGATCTTTGGAACCAGAGGCAATCCACCGAGACTGTCAGTACATAGTTTACATTTTATAATGAACCCTCACAGATTGAAGTTTCACCAAGAAAATTCATCTTTCATAATTAATACCATCTACCAGCTGTGTGCAAAACCCATAGCACAAAATCTACTGTGGATTGACTTTAAAATACATACATACATATTCTTGAGGAAGATATTAAGATTATATTTGAATGAGAATTTCAATGAGAAGTATGAAATTAATAATAAAACATTGATCGTGTTCAGATGTTATTATTTTTAACAGTTCAAACTTACCATATAGTCACTTTTGCTTTCTTGTTCAGCAAAAGCTAAATTGCGAAGTTCCCATGATAGTTGAAAAGCTGTTAGAATTGGATCATTCGATGAGAGTGCTATCAAGGAAGGACTTGCCAGAGCACGGTATTCATTGAGACGTGATACTGAAAACCTCAGAGAATCCTCTTGGGATTGGCGAATACAATCATCACAGCCACATCTATACATTAAAAAAATTGCAATTATTTCAGAGAATCAAATAAATAACATGTTATGTTTATTTGTTAAAAATCAAATTGGACAGAATAGAAACGAGAATACATTTTTTTTTCAGATTTTTGTAACCATAGGAGGCATACTCATTTAAAAAAAATATATATATATTTAATAGCTTCATTCTTATTAATCATTTATTATTTATTGTATAGCGACAAAATATATGTTTTTTTTTCAAAATAAACATTGTAGAGAAAGGATAAGCTAAGTACAGAAATTAAACAATTGGTAATAGTATTGTTAAATAAGTTTGGTCTGTATTCATCTTACCTCATAAATTTATGATAAAAACTGTATGAGGTAAGATGAATACAGGGCAAACTTATTATTAAGAAAACCTCATAATGTTACTTCCTAATATATTTTCATATTATTATTATTGTTGAGTTTTTAAACTCAATTATTTTGATTTTTTGTTAATAATTTGTATTAGTTATATTTATAAAAATTGGTTTATAAAATTTGTCGGTGGACACATTGGTTGGGTATTTATCTCATAATTTGGGTATCTTGCTATGTTGGAAGGCTGACTATTGCACCAATTTCTTGGCAATGTTTATTTACTGTTAAGACAAGCTTGTTACAGCCTTCCAAATATAATGCATTTAAAAGTAAGTGTTAACTACGTCATAAGTACATTTTTATAAACAAGGTCATTTTCTTAGCATTTCAAAATATTCAGTGTAAAAAAAGTTTAAATTCTGCCAATAACCTATAGGCCTAATTATATCAGTGATAATTAAAATATAAACTTTTTGAAAGTATCATAACCATATGTTTTTAATGTTTTTTTCCTGAAGGAGTTCAGAATTTATAGTTACAGAGAAGGTAGTATGGCATTAAATAGATTATTATAAATGAGAACAGTGTTAAGATTTTTTCTCAACATTTTAAGGAACGTCTTTCTCAGACCCTTTGGTCCATGAGCCATACCTGGAGAGAGTGTTTGAATACTGAACTCTCTGAGTGTGAGTTTCAAATATTAACATTTGTCATATTTGAAGAGAAAAATTGTATGCCCAGATTGAGACTCAAACCCAGGACCTTTGGTTTTTAAGCCAATGTTCTCTTATATATGTTGTATATTTGTGCCAAATCATTTGATGAAGTTACTGGTTTTTATGTTCAGGAAGGCAATGTTTTGGAACTTCTGATTGGGGTAGCTATCAGCTGAATAAATAAGTTTGGTCTCTCATATTTGAAGAGAAAAATTATATGCTCAGACCGGGACTTGAACCCAGGACCCTTGGTTCTCTAGACCAAGTGCCCTACTAATTGAACTACTGGAGCAAGTACCGATCTAAACGCAAATCTTTCTCTATATACATTGTAATTACTGCCCACCAAATGCTGTGAAACCTTTGCTTCTATCTTTGCAAATGGCAGCTTCTTTATTAAGAAGACATATATTTGGGAATTATACATTACATTATAAATGCCAGTACGGCTTCTTTCAATGTCTTTTATTATTAATAACATACATCTCAATGATGGATAAATCATATTTGAAGGGAAAGATTATACGCTCAGACCGGGACTTGAACCCAGGACATGTAATGTATAATTCCCAAATATATGTCTTCTTAATAAAGAAGCTGCCATTTGCAAAGATAGAAGCAAAGGCTTCATAGCATTTGGTGGGCGGGAATTACAACGTATATAGAGAAAGATTTGCATTTAGATCGGTACTTGCTCCAGTAGCTCAGTTGGTAGAGCACTTGATCTAGAGAACCAAGGGTCCCAGGTTCAAGTCCTGGTCTGAGCGTATAATTTTTCTCTTCAAATATGATTTATCCATCATTGAGATGTATGAAATTAATAATAAAAAACATTGAAATAAGCCATACTGGCATTTATAATGCAATGTATAATTCCCAAATATATGTCTTCTTTATAAAGTAGCTGCCATTTACAAAGATAGAAGCAAAGGCTTCATAGCATTTGGTGGGCGGGAATTACAACATATATAGAGAAAGATTTGCATTTAGATCGATACTTGCTCCGGTAGCACAGTTGGTAAAGCACTTGGTCTAGAGAACCAAGAGTCCCGGGTTCAAGTCCCAGTCTGAATGCATAATTTTTCTCTTCAAATATGATTTATCCATCATTGAGATATATGAAATTAATAATAAAAACCATCAAAGTTTGGTCTGTATTTGTTTTACCTCATAAATAGTTGTTCTTATTAAGATGCATTTTAAAGCTTCTGTGCTTCATTGTCAGTTGGTACAGACTGATATTCTTTAAGTTGTCGGCCCCGAATCTCGACTCCTGCTCTCTTTTTTCTGTGGTCCAAAGAACTTGTTTATTAGGCTCCTTTCCCCAGGAATTTCAAAATTCATAATTATCTCCTTGTTCTTCTCTATGTAAATTTTTTCCCATATGGTGAATTTGTTTGTGTTTTCTTTTGATTAATTTTGTGTTTACATCTTTCTTAAGTTTTTCTGACCAGATGTGAGCAGCCACTGCAGATTTTTCTACCTCTCCTTTATATATATATATATTTCTTCTTAATCGGCTGCGGTGGACTAGTGGTTATGCTCCTTGCCTCTGGTTCCGAGGGTCGCAGGTTCAAACCCGGCCGGGGTCGATGGATTTTTTTAGGATGGAAAAATCCAAGGTGCAAGTCCTCCGAGGGGGACTTTAAGCCATGGGTCCCAAGTCTGAAGATTTTCAACCTCATAAATGATCCTTAATCCTGAATGAAAAGGCCTCTAAGCAAAATTTACCGAATTTTCCCATCCTAGTACTTCCTTGGGTTCCTAGACGTCAGTATGAGGTGGAACGCTGACCACGGACCACTCAAATGACATCTACATGAAAACAAGTGTAACTAAATTAGTATGGTTCTTTCCTGTAGGGGGAGAGTGACTAAATATCTGTTAAGGAAAACGTGGGCTTACAAGATTACAAGAAGATATATATTTCTAGTGTGTTCTTTGGTTCTAACAGTTAAATTTCTCTTTGTTTTCCCTATGTATATCTTATCACAATCTGCACATTTTATTTGGTATATTCCTGATTTTTTTGCTATCATTAATCTTTTCATATTTGTTAGTTTTTATTAGTTTAATTAGGCTATAATCATTCTTTGGTGATAAACTGATATTATTATTTTTTAATTGGAATTTATTGTGTGCCCATGGGTGGTATGTGAATTTTCTGTATTTGTTTTATTTTGGTTTTTCTATCAGAAGAGTGCTTTCATTCCTCAATTTTTTTTGTACTTATCAATTATTTCATCATCATCATCATTATCATCCGGTATCATGGCAGCTGCTGCCATCTTCCAGAAACCAAACATCATTCCTCTCTGTCCATCCATTGATCTTCCTCCAATCCTCTGATATTCATAGCTGCTTCTACCTCTTCTATCCAAGATTTGTATATAATTATCTCCTCAAAACCATTTTTATTTTGCCATTTTAATTATATGTGTTTTTTTCTCTAACTCACAATTTTATCTGTTCGTGGGTATATTTGCCAATCTATGTGCTAGGCTGTTAAAGATGGCCATTTTCTGCTCACGTCTGGTCAGAAAAACATAAGAAAGATGTAAACACAAAATTATTAAAACAGAAAACACAACCCCATACAAACTCACCATAATGGGAAAAAATTTATATAGAGAAGAACAAGGAGATAATTATGAATTTTGAAATTCCTGGAAAAGGGGACTAATAAACAAGTTCTTTGGATCACAAAAGAGAGAACTGGAGTCGAGAGCCAGGGCCAACAACTTAAAGGAGATCAGTCTGTACCAACTCACGATGAAGCACAGAAGCTTTGAAATGCCTATTACAAAAAAACAACAATTTATGAGGTAAGATGAAAACAAACCAAATTTATTTATTAAGAGAACCTCATAATGTTATTTTTTTAAATTTTTATATTTGAAGAGAAAAATATATGCTCAGACTTGGATTTGAACCAGGACCTTTGGCTTTCTATGCCAATGCTCTACCAACTGAACTACCAGTACTTGAGTATTCCAAAAGTAAATAAAATTATTTCTCTTATACATTGTTTATTCCTGAGTGCCAAATGCTATGAACCATTGCTCGATCACATAAATGGCAGCTTCTTTTTTAAGAAGACTTTTATTGGAAATTTAAACATTACTTTATAAAGCCAGTATGGCTTCTTTGGTGTTTTTATTATTAATTTAATACTTCTCACTGAAGGACAAATTATATTAAAGAGAAAAATATATGCTTAGACTGGAGTTTGAACCTAGGACCTTTGACTTTCTAAGCAAATGCTCTACCAACTGAGCTACCTGAGCACTTCAAGTTAAATGCAAATTGTTCTCTTATACATTGTTAATTCCCGAGTACCAAATACTAAGTACCACTGCTCAATCACGCATAATGTTACTTCCTAATATGTTTTCATATCAGTTGAGTACTTACTTGACGTCATGTGGCATAGGTAGAGTTGCTCCTCTGTCCAAGAGAATTTTGAGAATCTCGTAATTATTTCTGTGAGCTGCTAGAGTAAGAGGAGTAATGTCTGGAGTGAAAGTTGCCGTATTCCAGTCCACTTTTTGCCAGCTCTGAAACAACATATTTTAATTAATATAATCTTTTCAAACTCAGGCATACTTATTTTTAAGTACTGGATCATTGACCAAATACCAAATTAAATTAGAAACTTTTTTGTGATACTTTAGGGGAGTATAGAAAGGATATTCAGATAATGTTACTTTTTATTCAATGCTCCAGGTTGTAATTTCGACATTTCTGGTTTTCTCTCCTGCCATTGGCTTAATTGTAACCCACTTCTGAAGTTGGGGCACCTAGAAGGTGGAGTTACGCTACCCCGATGATATGATGGGTGATAAATGATAATGAAGCACCAGGACAGTTCTTAACCTAAACTTAACCTAAATTCCAGACTATGAGCAATCACAGGAATAATTCCCTTTAAGGAAAAATTCCTATGGTTTGACCGGGAATTGAACCCGAGACCTCATGAACAATAGTCAGAAATGCTGTCCACTAGCCCATGAGGCTGGTCATATTCGGATAGTGTTAAAGTAATCAATTTATGTTCCATTTACTAAAAAGTGTTGTCTGTATAATTCTTACCTCATATCATTGTAAACATTTTTCAAAAAATTATGTCCCACTTACTCAGGAGTCATTTAAGATTTTTACAGCATATAGATTAATATTTTGTAAATTTCCAATGTGCTTACATATATATACTCTCATTATAGAACAAGTGATCTACATATTTTCAATGTTTTTATTATTCCTTTAACATTACTTCTTTATCTAGTAAAGCATATATTTTGGTGTTTCAAAGAAAAAATATAAAAATATATATAAATTCTTTAATAATATTAAAATCAAGGTTTAAAAATATATCTTGCTCTAGAATGAGAGTTATTAATTTAAATAATGCCAGAGAAAATGGGACAAGAGTTTCATTATTTTATCGCTACCAAGATATATATTTAATACTCCCCTTAATTTCTGAAGAATTGTGGTAGTTTTAATATTATCTTATTTTGAATTCTATAAATAAATAAAAAAAATTATAATTTTTTCAAGGCTAAAAGTCAGATTATGTTTCATTGCATTTTAATTGTCTCTCAAATATAAATAACTCACTGGCACTATCAAACTGATAGGTTCATGGCTGTGCAGACATAAGCTCCTTATACATCCCTATCCCAAGCTAATATTTTCCAATCACCCCCTGTATAACGTCTTCTTCTTCTTCTACTTCATTAAATTAGGCCTTTTGACCTGTTTTCACATCAAGTGGGATTTAATGAATCTCCCAATCTAGTAAATGGTCGTCCAACACTTCTATGTCCTATTGGTTTGTACTTTAATAATGGCTGGGGGATTCAATCTGTAGGCATTCTTTTAATATGTTCATACCGGCTGTTTCTCATATTGTCAATTCTATTTTTTGTTAAATTAAAAATATTTAAGTATTTTCTAATATCTTCTTTTTTTTCTGTCCAAATTGTCCTGCTACTGAATGTAAGAACTTCATTTCTGCAGTTTCTATTTTTCTTCTGTCTGAATGGTTAAGAGTCTAATTTTCACTTGGATATGTTAAGATAGACACTGCCATAATTTTGTAAAATTTTAATTATGTACTCCTCTAAGTTTTATTTTTCAGTGTCCATTTTATAGTGCCACACATTCTATAAAATTAATTCAATTTAATATTAATATGTTCCTTCTGGCAGTGTGATACATTGCATCCTAAATAATTAATATTGTTCACCTGTTGTATTGTACTGTTATTAATGCTGATTTTACACCTCATATGGTCTTTCCCGTTGAATGCCATTACTTTCAATTTACTTTCGGAGATTGTCAAATTTATTTGCCATTTCATTTAATTTATATGCTGCTATCTGTAAATTGTCTTCTGAAGAGCTAAGGACTGTATAACTTATCTCCCTCAAATCATGGTTATTGTAATCTTTCACATTATTCTTAGCATACTTAAGGGTGCATTCCCTCTGGTTTTTCTACAAGGAGTTTTCATGCCCCTCTTTCATTCTCCATTCATATTCATGTCTCCCTAATGCAGTTTACAAGATTTAACTGTTCTTATTACATCTGATTTCCCATAAAGTTCATGTAGCTCACTGTTAGGTAGTCTTCTCTATTCACCTGTCTGTCTATCTTTCGTCCAAATAAAAAAGCATGTCTTAAAACTAACCTCATGGCTTATGGAATCCTCAGGTTCAATACCCAAATCAATCAAGTGCTTTATACCATTGACCCCTATAAAAACCAACTGAATTTAATTCATATTATTGATATTCAGTTCTCTAAGATCCATCCAAATATTATCCCTAATCCTTTGTCTAGGCCTTTTCTCTAAAGTTTGAAACCATTTCTACCATTATTTATTTCAGCTATGTGATCTGCACATCTCAAGTTGAGCTATATGACTTGCCCATCCCAAGTTCCTAGTCTTAATAATTCTTACAATATTAAGTAAACTAAACCCTCTACTCGTGTCCAGCATGATGCCAGATTGAGGGAAAAGATAAGATGAAACCCCTGTTTATGCAGATCTGTGATGTATGAAGATTCCAGCTGAGCAGCTTTGTCACACCAACACCGAGGCAGATGATATGAAATGAAACAAAAAGGATGACATGAGTATGGAGAAGTGGTGAATTGAAGATTTTGGCAGGAGAAAACAGGAGAATCTCTAGAAAAATCTGCCCTAATTTGGTTTTTCCATCACCATCCCTACTTGGAGTGACCAAAATGCAAACTTGAGCCCAAGAGGTGGAGGGCAAGTGTCTAATTACTTGTGCCATCGAGTTGCCCCTACAATATTAAGATGATATAAATTTTGGATTCCTCATTTGAAGCTTACTTCTTTCTCATCTCTTTTCGGATTGAATATCAACTTTAGGATCCTATTTCTTAATAATGATACTTTTAATATCTATGTTTAACAACTGTAATATATCATGCAGAAAGCACATCTTATATACCAGTAAATATGATACATTTCTCCATACAATACATACCTCATACAACACTTGTCCTATCTCCATATATTCATCTGTTGATATTCACATTCTATCAAGAAGATGACCTCAGAAATAGAGGTTGGGAGCTCAAATCTTTTTATAAAAATGTAGCCCTAATGTGATTGTTAGACAAAAAAAAAATTCTAATAAAATCAATGCTAGAAAATTATTTAAACCCTACAAATGAAAGTTTGAGTCTTTCTAACTATGTCTATCCTTCATTTAATTTAAAATATTCCTTTTAAATATTGTAGTGCAAGAGAATTATCATGAACTATTTGACATTAGATAGCAACCAACCAACTTACGTAAGATTCACCTTCCTTATGAATAAGTTCTTCATGCTCCAGAAGTAGTTCAGCAGCCTCAACAAATCCAACATCAATAGCATGAAGAAGAGCATCCTTTGTTTGCACTCCCATGATAACTAGTAATTCCACCATCTCTAAATTCTCTCCGTCAATAGCCAATGAGAGTGCTCCTCTTCCCAGAGGATCAACACAGTTCATATTGATGTGATTTTTTCTGTGTGCCAACTGCAACATTCTTTGTTAACAAATATAATACAGTGAAATTCTGTTCTTTAGAAATTATTTGAATAATATTATTTGGAAGTTGTATAAGATGATTAAGGGATGTCGTACAAATGGTGATATCAACATATTACTCTACAATGTTAACTTTCAATGCGGAAAAACTGGGAACTAAAAGAATGTGGTGAGGATGAATAGGGGTTGGAGGTAGCAGACCTTTGTCTCAGGTTGTAGTGACAGTGTTTATTATCTGTCAGTCATGCATAGTCTGTTATTGGTGATAATGTCAAGTGCGAAAGTTAGACTCTATATTCACAGTATATAAACATTTAAGTCTGCCAGACAGTAGTTGGAAGTCAGTGCTGATTTAATTTCTCTGTACGTCACATTATCCAGAAACCCATAGACATACAAACTCCGATGATCTTTCATTAACTCCATTTCCTATTTCAAGTAGGTCTACCACTATATTTTGTCTCTGATTATACCACTTACCCAGTCATTCAGTTGTACCAACGATGTAAGGAGACACTTTTCCCCACTTCAACACTAGCGCCATTGCTTCCCCTCACCGGCTAAAAATGCAGTCAAGTAATAACTGGTATTATTCCCACTAACAAATGTGGAAGTGTCAGTGTTATTAAGAACATGTCATTTGTTTACATTATAAAAGTCAATCAACTTTTTACCACAAACATCATTTATTTCACTATACCACATTAAATGTTTTGCATTAAAGTCACCTGTAAAAAGGATATGTTTTGCTTTTATTCAGAACGTATCTTATGTAGATTATTTAAAACATTATTGACATTCTCTATGGCACTTGGCTGTAAGTGGCTCCAGTGCCACAGCTTGTTATTCCTGATGAACCATTATAATTGTATGCTGCAGTCAGTTTACAAACAGATCATGTTTGTGTAAACTTATTTACAAGGTTTAATACAGTTTTCTTACGTGGAACAGGAATACCAGGAGATTGCATTACAAAACATTGTCACAGTGGTACACAATTCTTATGTATCGACAAGATTATTTCCTTTATTATAATGTAAATGTCCATCGCTGTGGTCTCGAGGGAGCGTGCTGCCTTGTCACACAGTGGACCCGGGTTCAATCCCCGGTCGGGGCAGTTTTCTGGGTGAGGTTTTTATTGGGGTTTTTCCTCACCTGTAAGACAAATGTCAGGAAAACTTTAAGGCCCAAACGGTCCCCGAAATC
Source organism: Diploptera punctata (assembly GCA_030220185.1). Taxonomy (NCBI): domain Eukaryota; kingdom Metazoa; phylum Arthropoda; class Insecta; order Blattodea; family Blaberidae; genus Diploptera; species Diploptera punctata. The sequence continues at coordinate 107,621 of JASPKZ010002716.1, read as the reverse complement.
ATATGGCTATCATCATCATCATCATCCTTATCATTATCGTCATCATCATCATCATCCTTTACCAGTGTGGAAAGCAACGGGAAGCTACACACCTACAATCCCCTAGTAAAGCTGCAAGCATAGCATGAAACTGCTATGATTGCAGTGAAAGACCTGCCCTTGGGCAGAATACTATGGATGGATAATGTAAACTTTTGTGATGCCATATTAAGCCACAATCTCCACTCTTCAACCAAGATGTCACCAATAGAAACATCAACAAAGCTCATAGACAACTGAACAATGGCTATCAGTTGCAATGTGACCATGTGCTGTGGCCTTGAAGACATGTAAAGAGAGAGAGGTGGGTAAGAGAAAGAAAAAGTTTGTAGTATGTGACTGCAGCAGATTTTGTTCATCAGAAATGACAAGAGTCGATGATGGGCCTGCTTGTCATCAAATGCCATAAGGGATGTGATAGACTGTTCTGTATCTATGTATCTGTTTATTTATTTGATATATTTGTATGTATTACTCACCTTCTAACATTAGCTGTATCACCTCTCTCCACTCCTAGAAGAAATTTCTTCTCCTCTAGAGTAAGAGCTTTTGGTAGATTAGGCATAACAATAGGTCTTATTGTTATGCCTGGTCCCTCTATTTCGAGGCCCACCTGTAACATCAAGTAGGGAAATCAGTTATGAAGAGGAGGTAATAAGTAATTTGTTACTAAAAACTCTGATTCTAATTGCCTGGCAATATTTGAAGAGAAAAATTTTCGCCCAGACTGAGACTCAAACCCGGACCTTTGGCTTTCTAGGTCAATACTCTACCATCTGAGCTACCGAGGTGAGTTCCGATCTAGACATAAATTTTTCTCTTATATACATTGTAATTCTCAGCACCAAGTGCTATGAAGCCTTTGCTTCTATCTTCGCAAATGGCAGCTTCTTAGTTAAGAAGACATTTATCAGGAATTTAAACACTACTTTATAAAGCCAGTAGGTCTTCAGTTGATGTTTTTATTATTAATTTAACACTTCTCATTGAAGGATAAATTATATTTGAAGAGAAAAATTATATTAGAGCATTGGTCTAGAAAGCCGAAGGTCCTGGGTTCGAGTCTTGGTCTGGGCAAAAATTTTTCTCTTCAAATATAATATATTCTTCAGTGAGAAGTGTTAAATTAATATTAAAAACATCACTATGTACTCCTGTTGAACAACTTCCATTTGAACAAGGTCGCTTTGAAGACCTATGGGAAACCGGATGTACACATTGATGGATTGTTCTCTTAGTTTGAATATTCACTCTACAGTTATTAGGCTTATTGTCTTAATCTTTTCTTAATCATTTTGTTGTATCAAAGTGGCATTTTCATTTCACTCACTATAATTTTCTAAAATAACATAATGCACACATTCAAAGTTATCTATATGTGATTTTGTATGATGGTAACTAAAATATTGGAGTTAACAATGCATTCATTAATTTAAAATGGGTGTGAAAACTGAATTAAAAAATGGATGTTGGAATATCAAAAAAGTGTTACCTCTAAATTTTATAACAGTTTTATAGAAATGATATAACTTACCCCTTCCATGTCTTTCTTTTCCTCATCCATTTTATAGTATCAGCAGGAATTTACTGGCAACTGGGTGCTGCTAAGCATAAACCAAACCTTTACTGGTCCTTGAAGACCTAAATGAAATACAATATTTTTATTATTTCTCACATATACTCATATTAATATAATATTTGAATAAAAACTATAAAATAGTCACTTTGTAGGTCCGTCTCCACAACTTAAGTTATTTTAAAATTCTGTAGGCCTTTCGGGACTAGTCCCATCATCAGCAGAATTAATTTTTTTTTCAAATGCCCCAGGTTTGTCTTTCGACATTCCTGGTTTCTCTCCTGGCATGGTGTACTTATAATCCACTTCTGAGGTTGGGGCGCCTGGAAGGCAGGGTTATGTTGCCCCGATGATATGATGGGTGATGATGATGATGATGATAATGGTGCACCAGGAGAGTCCCTAAACCTAAGCTTAACCTAAGATGAATATGAATGATGATGATTGCGATGGCCATATGATTTCAGGGACCGTTTGGGCCTTAAAGTTTTCCTGACATTTGTCTTACATGTGAGGAAAAACCCCGATAAAAACCTCACCCAGAAAAACTGTCCCAACTGGGAATCGAACCTGGGCCCGCTGTGTGACAAGGCAGCACGCTACCTCGAGACCACAGCGGTGGACTCAGCAGAATTAATTAGGTCAGTATTTGTTGACCCTTGTTGAAGCACTGACTTGGTTGTGAATATTTTGTATAGAGGATTGTGTGGACTGGGTATGTTCTCATTAAGAATCAGGTTATTGTCGATTTCTCTTAGGATTGTGATTTCTTCCAGTATGTTTATCCTCGGAATGTTTTCTCTATCTAGTATTGTGAGGGTGTTATTAATGTTATGCATATGGTGTCGAGCTTGAATTATGTGTTTTGCGTAACTTGATTTTCCTCCATCAATAAAACTAAATATATGGTCACACGTAGAAATACATTATATAATGGAAATGGACAGCTAATGACAAATGAGGGAAATTTTGAGGAAGTGGCTGAATTCAAATACCTAGGAACAATAATCACAAATAGGAATGAGATGAAAAAAGAAATTAAACATAGGCTCAATTCTGGAAATGCGTGCTATTATGCATTGCAGAGACTCTTGATGTCCCAACTCCTTTCAAAAAACGTTAAACTGAAAATATATAAAACTATTATTCTACCAGTTATATTATACGGATACGAAACATGGACTCTTACTTTAAGGGAGGAAAGGAGATTACAAGTATTTGAGAATAAAGTACTTAGGAAAATGTTTGGACCAAAGAGAGATGAACAGACAGGTGAATGGAGAAGACTACATAATAATGAACTACATGGTTTTTATGGGAAGCCGGATATAATAAGAAGAGTTAAGTCTCGTAGACTGCGATGGGCAGGACATGTTGCATGTATGGGGAATGAAAGACTTGCATGGAAGGTTCTTGTAGGAAAGCCAGAGGGAAAATGCCCAGTTGGTAGACCAAGAATGAGGTGGGAGAATAACATTAACTATGATTCGAGGGAAGTAGATTACACAGGGAATGATTGGAAAGCATTAGCTCAGGATAGGGATGTATGGAGAGCTTATGTCCGTGCTGCCATGAACCTACGGGTTCGATAGTGCCAGTGAGTAAGTAAGTAAGTATAAACAAAATCTCTGGAAACTTACCATGGATTTCACTAGTATTGAATATACTCATATATTTCTCAACAAATATTTTTCTGCATTATTGACCTCTTCATTAAAATTTGAAATATGTTATTGTTTGTATAATAAAATAAAAACCCTTCTGATTAACAGCAAAAAGAATAATTCAAAACAGATTTATGACACACATATCAATTTAATTGCACTTATCTCACAAGGGAAGTGTCAACAATTGCATGCCGGAACTTACCTTGAAATTTCTTCCAGAGAAGCTTTGTGTTGTACTAAGGCCACGTCCAAAAAACATATTTGCCACTTTTAACTGCAAGGCACTAAAATCCAGTGCCAAATCTCTCATTTAACTATAGGGAAGTAATACAACTCCTGAATTGGTAGATTGGATAACTGTCACTATCTGTCATCCACACCGTGTTCTGCCCACTCCACTCTGCTCTTACTCAAGCAGGGATTTCCACTTGTTTTGTACAGTGGGTTCCTATTGATGAATTCTGGCTTCAATTTCTGTGCCCTGCAGTTAAAAGTGGCAGATAATTTTTTGGACAAGGCCCACTATACTTTTCTGGAGAAATTTCAAGATAGGTTTTGGCATACAATGGTTGATAGTTCCCTTGTCAATAAAAACATTGTGTGGGTTGTCAAATTTTTTGCTTACACTACGTATTTAATGAAATATGAAATGATAATTATTAATGGTGAAATGGATGGTAATAGTAAACTTCAAAATCAAAATTTCCCTCAGAGACAGACAAAAATCTTGAAAACTGTTTTAATGAGATTGGTGGTCACTGGTATTTGAACTTGGACCTCCCAAATAGTCTAAAACACTGTTATCTGACTCTCTGAGCCAAACAATTTATTTTGGAGAAAATATGTGCCAGCAGTAGCATTGCTGCCGATAGGGTTACCATGCCGGACTGGTCAAAGGTGATAAGCCCGAAAAAAGTACCTTGGTCGAAAGAGTGATGATTTTTTACCATAAAAATACAACCGTCAAGAAATGCAAACATGGGTTCCACTGGGGTGAAATTTTCCAGAGGTCAAATAGTCCCACATTCGGTTCTCCGGACAGGGACTACTTCAGGGAACCCATGCCAAAGGCTCAAACACAGGGACATGTTCCTAGGAACATGGAATGTTAGGACTTTATTCAATAGCGGGGTGCTAGAGGTATTAATGCGGGAATTAGATAAATCATCCTTGAATACGAATGGGGAATGAAAGGTGTGCATGGAAGCTTCTTGGAGGAAAACCAGAGGGAAAATTTCCAGTTGATAGACCAAGAATGGTGGGAGAATAACATTAACTATGCTTTGAGGGAAGTAGATTATACAGGGGATGATTGGAAAACATTAGCTCAGGATAGGGATGTATGGAGAGCTTATGTCCATGCTGCCATTAACCTATGGGTTCGATAGTGCTAGTGAGTTAGAGTTAGTTATAAGTGTAGAATATTCGTGGATTTATTTTTTGTCTTATTTAGTCTATTTTCTTGTTATAGTATAAGTTATTTTTATGTGAACTTTTTATTTATCCACAAAAATATAAATTAAACAAAAAAGCTAGTTACAGGTTTTGGAATTAAGATGTTGATATGGCTATTCTATGGCCCATACCACCTGTGAATATTCAATCACATTACAAGTGCACTGCTAGTGTCATATTGGCCACACGTTCCGCTAGAGCCAATTGCCAACATGTTTATTCATAAATAAGGGGATTCTAACCCAGGAGTCACCTACATTAATGGGAAAGTTAGGGTGAGAAAATGGGCAAGTTAGTTTACATCAGATTAGTTTAGCATTCACTTGTTTGTTAGTGGATTTTTATGATAAGTTGGCTACACTATCTTAACAATGACTAATACATATTTACATTGTAAATATGGTGATTTTAGGTTGCTTTAAGCTTAATTTCTCACTTCATGTTAAGGCAATTCTCACATTTTTTTGGAAAGATATCAACATATATATATGTAGATGGTATGGACATGACCAGAGAATGGAAGAGGATTGGCTACCAAAGTCTGTTTTGGAATGAAAACCTGAGGGAAGACGAGGCAGAGGAAGACCTAAAATCTCCTGGAGTCAGGGAATATATTTATACATGAAGGAGAAACATTTACAACTAGGAGATTGGATGGACCGACAAAATTGGCTATTAGGAATCGGATGATGTTAAAGACATTAATCATCTAATGATTAATTAAAATCAACATATATATTTCTCTCAGATAATTATTCATATACTGTGTGTTTTTCCATTTTATTATTTGAATTTATGTAGATGACACAGTGGCATATTATCCCCAATGATATTATTGATAGTTGTGGTGACATAGGAACAGATAGAATTTCTTTAATTTAGCTTCATACCAGTTTACACAAGAATTCCCAATTTTCTTTATTTCATTCACAATAATGAATTCACTGTACAAGCACATATGATTATTCTGCTATGGAAATGATGACAACTGAGCATCTGTTAATGATGTGTCAGTGGATTGTCAGCATCCCCTAGGAGTTGTATGACCTTGACATTGGTGGGGATGTTTGTGTGGTCTAATGACACTTTGGACTATGCCAGTGCTAGCTACTGATAGGACTTTCCATGCCAGACAGGCCGAAGGTGAAGATCCAGATAAAACACAGCTCAGAAGAGGATGTCCTACAGTTCTGAAGGCAGAAGAGAAGTGAGAGTCCCAAAGGCAGAAGAAGTGGAAGAGACACCTCTAAATAAGTTAGGGAGGGATAGATCAGAATCTGAAGCTGGCAAGGCAACTGATCTAGGAGAAGGAAACTCCAAAATCAAATTGGTCCTCCAGGTTGGGGGTTGGGCATAGGGCTAACAACCCGATACCGTAGAAAAAAGCCAGTTCAGAAAGCTACATTATATGAAGCCGGACTGATAAAAAGGAAACAACAATGGCAAAGGGCTAATGGACATGAATTATAATTAGCTACATGGAATGTAAGAAGCTTGACAAAAAATAGGCAAAGGGAAACCAGGTGGAAGAACATGCATAGTAAGTCCGAGAAAAAGATGGTTGGAGAACATAGAGGAGGATATGAGGGTGTTAGGGATAAAAAAGTGGAGGAGAAAGATGCAAGATTGAAGAGAATGTTCTTTGATAGTACAGCAGGCTCTGGCTCTACATGGACCATTTTTTCTTGGTCTTCCCACGCATCTTCTTCCACCTGGTTTCCCTTTGTCATGAAGATAGGTATATAGTGGATTTTCAGTACATGGGGCCCTATATTGGCTGATATGGTTTCCAAGAGTTTTGAGACAACATCCATTTTGATCACTAAAAGACAAGAACAAAGATTGGAAGCTGCTGAGATGAGATTTTTAAGAAATATAGCAGGATATACTCTGCTGGATAAGAAAAGAAATGAAGACATAAGAAAGGAACTACATATTTTTAAACTTACAGACTGAATAATTAAATATAGGAACGCCTGGAAAGAACATATTGACAGAATGCCAGAAGAAAGATTTCCAAAATTACTGCTAAATTATGAACCACACGAAAGGAGAAATGTTGGATGCCCATACAGAAGAGGGTCTGAACAATTTTAACAATTCTAACTTTCATGAAACCAGAACAAGCCAACAGGCTTAATCCCTGGATGATGATGGTGATCCATTTCTAATGCCATTGATGGAATGGATTGGAAGATGACACACATCTCACAGTGAACTCTCTAGTGATGATGGTGACAAGTCAAGTGATGATGGTGATGAATCAATTGACAAACAAGAGGGTCAAGTGTTCCTAGCACATGAATGATTAAAATACGTAGGTATGTAATATTACTATTAAGAATAAAATTGTCTTAAAGTGTGTCATGATTTTTATTTGTTATGAATATAAGCCTCACCCCATTTTTTGTCTTTAGTTTTTGGCAAAGAAAGTGTGGCCTATACACAAGTAAATATAATACTAAAAATCTTATTTTTGTCACATTTATTCTTGAACCACTGGGTCATCTCATGACTTCTTTGAGGATTATCCAAAAAATACATATCTCTCTCTGCATCAACACTTTCATTATTCATGGAACTTCTCTTTCTCCCACACTATCCTTTCAACACATCTTGCACCGTTCCAGCAAATTCAAACTTGTTTTACATATTTGTGATACTTAACCTTGTTGGGATAGTGTACCAAATTCAACTCTCCAACATCATAAAACCTCGACAACATTCTTCACTTTCCAATAACTTTCAAGTACTCACATAAATTCATTGAATGATAATTTTGCACCTCTAGGTTTAACCTCAGAACAACATATTAGATTGTCCTAGTTCTATAAAATATTATGAAATATTGTCTTGTGAAGTGTAAGTTGAAATATCCAATCCAAAGATATTTGTAATAATAGTCTTTCTGAAGAGTTTAAGAATCCAGGTGTCATGATAATCTGTGAAGTATTGCCTCTGGTTCCAAGGGTTGGAGGTTAACCCAACTGGAGTCGATAGATTTTTTTTAGGATGGAAAAAATCCAAGGAGCAAATCCTCTGGGAGGAATTCTAAGCCATGGGTCCTGAGTCTAAAGATTTTCAGGCTCGTAAAAGAACTGCAAGCCTGAATAAAAAAGGCATCTGTGCAAAATTTACTGAGCTGCTTCATCCTAGGAATACCTTGGTTGCCTACTGATGTCTCATTGGGTTGGTATGTTGACATATACCATTCATGACATCTCTAGGAAAATAAGCATAACTAAATTAACTTGGTCTAATAACTCCTAACAAAGAAAGGCTAAGGCCCAACATTGCAATGTTAAGCCATTGTAGATGTATATGGATTAAGATTGCCTTTTACTGAAGTTACATGGTATTAAGAGAGAACTCTAAACAGGACACGAGAATCTCTAGAACCAGACGGAATGCAGATCTTTATAGAGACAACAGTTAGTAGAATGCAGAACTTCATAGACTAGAGACAACAGTACTCATAACTTAAAACAGATTCATAAAAATATAAAAAACCTACTATATGAATTAATATTTAGTTATATTTAAATTAATGTTGGGAAGTAAAAATTATGAGATTATATCATTAATAGTGAGTGGAGAACATATTTTTAATAACTCACCTCATAAAATTTTCAAATTTCTTTGACTTTGATACCGCTGGTTTCAGACAACTTCTCGTTCTTCTTCAGTCATGACTCCCACTGTTGAAATTCTCTGGTTGTTGATTTCTCTATGGACTTCACCTCTTGTGCTGCCATCTTTGGCATAGAGAAATCAACAACCAGAGAATTTCAACAGTGGGAGTCATGACTGAAGAGGGATGAGAAGTCACCTGAAACCGGCGGTATCAAAGTCAAAGAAATTTGGAAATTTTATGAGGTGAGTTATTAAAAATATGTTCTCCACTTACTATTAATAATATTTAGTTCTTTTTTTTTTTTTAGATAAGACCTAAAATAGTGGAAAAGAAGACCTTATGGTCTTAACTCCATCATGTAATATAAATAAATAAATAAATACATAAAAATAAAATAAATAAATAAAATTGTGTATGAAACTGTTGTTCACATGAATACTTATTATAAGAAGATTTTTTAAGGTTTCAAGGAAGTAGACACTAATGCAATTACTGTTCACATGTGAGGCTTCTCTTATGCTACAGTGCACTGGTAATATATCATTGCATTATTACTGCTAATTACAGTAAATTATAGTTTGCAATAATATTCAATATATAAATTCATTTATTTTTTTAGCAAGTAATAATTTGAGGTTCTTTTTATCAAGTTTTTTTTTCCAGTCTAGAGATATCTTACCTCAATTTATAAATTGAGGTAAGATATCTCTAGACTCAAAAAAAAAAAAAAAAAAAAAACTTGATATAAATTCATCCCCAGGGAAAACCAGATGGTTAATTTTTTCCATTTTTTTAAATTTTCGTAACGGATTCTGTTCTTTATACTGCTTCATATAGTAATAACAATATAATTCAATTCTTCATTCTATTAGCTATATAGACAAATTTTGCTTTAGGCAAGTCTAAAAGAGAGGAAGTTCACTGAAAAAAAAGCAGATATGTTGACCTATCTTGTTTGTGCCAGCTTTGGACTTACCTGGTTTTCCTCAGGGATAAGTGAACTGTAGTCTTGGACACAGGTCATAAATTTGCAGTAGACCCCTCAGAAATATTTGTTGGCTCTATCATGCCTAACTATGCCCTGAGATATTAAATATACAGAAAACCAACAAGCAACACAATAGCTATGCACCAAAAATCAAGACCCTCCCCCTATACAACAGAAAATGAGAACCTTCATCAGCCTAATAAACAGAATGTTAAAGCTACCAGTAAACAAAACTAACTACAAAAAAATAACTAAATTATATAAAATCCCTAGCACATAACAATGGATACAAAGAAGAAATGATCAACAAATTGGTCAGAAAACAAAGAAGAAGAATCAATTTATTGTATTGTATTGTATTGTAAGCCTATATTTTCCCTTTACAGAGATTTAGGTGCTCTCCCCCTACAGGGAAGAATTTGAACCATACTAATTTAGTTACACTTGTTTTCGTATAGATGTCATTTTGAGTGGTCCGTGGTCAGCGTTCCACCTCATACTGACATCTAGGAAACCAAGGTAGTACTAGGATGGGAAAATTCGGTAAATTTTGCTTAGAGGCCTTTTCATTCAGGTTTAAGGATTTTTTACGAGCCTGAAAATCTTCAGACTCGGGACCCACGGCTTAAAGTCCCTCCTGGAGAACTTGCTCCTTGGATTTTTCAGTCCTAAAAAATCCATCGACCCTGGCCAGGTTTGAACCCGCGACCCTCGGGACCAGAGGCAAGGAGCATAACCACTAGTCCACCGCAGCCAAGGAATCAATTTAACATACATAAAAAACTAGAAAAAGAAAGTAACATAAATACTAAAATTGGATTACACTAACTTGTACAGGAAATGAAACAACCAAATTAGCTAATTCAATTAGGCTCCCAAAACCATGGCTCTGTGTTGAAGAACATAGATACATATGAAAATCATATAGTTTATTTCTATTTAATTAAGTAAATATGGATTTTCATCAAGTAAATGGCAAATCAATTGATTACAGATAAATGAGATAAAAATGTTGAAGACTCAATACTGATTTTTATTAATAAAAAACTTACCATATATCCAATGTACTTTTATTGTTGAGGGACCTAGACACAATAAAGTGAACCACTGTGATACACAAGAACTCCTGAGGACCACAAAGTACTTGTGGGGCTTGAGAAAACATGGCGTCACAGTTTTTATACCTTGCTTTATTACATTAGTTAAATGTTTTCCAGTCTGTGCTAGAAGTGGAGCTTACATAACAAGTATTAAGATAATTAAATTAAAGACGTGCATATGTAGATAGTCTTTATATTAAATTCCTCCACCAATCCTTTTTAAACACTTATGCAGTCATGTTGCATAAAGTGATACAAGTTTTGTGGTGTAAAATTGACCACAGTGTCTATTTGTTATTGCACCTACCTCTAGACCCAAGGTTCTTAGATTGAAATCTAGCTGGGGTTGATGAGTTTTTAATAGTATAAAAATCCTGAATATGGCTCTAACTAACTAACTCACTGGCACTATAGAACCCGTAGGTTCATGGCCATGCAGACATAAGATCTCCATACATCCCTATCCTGAGCCAATATTTTCCAATCATCCCTTGTATAATCTACTTCCCTCAAATCATAGTTAATGTTATTCTCCCACCTCATTCTTGGTCTACCAACTGGGCGTTTTCTCTCTGGTTTTCCTACAAGAAGCTTCCATGCACGTCTTTCATTCCCCATTCATGCAACATGTCCTGCCCAAAGCAGTCTACGAGACTTAACTGTTCTCATTATAGAATATGGCTCTACAGAAGGAAGTAAAACTATTGGTCTCATATCATTAATTTAAGGAACATAAAAAAAACCTGGAACATATGTAACAATAAAAAGAGACAAATAGGAAAAATACAAATTAAAAACAAACCAAGGAGTTAAACAAGGATACCCAATGTCCCCTGCATTTTTTAGCATTTATATATATATATACTAGCTAATACCTGGCGTGCGTTGCTACGCCTAAATAAATGAAATGTGTTTTTATGTTTAGTTGAATAAGTAAGAAGAAAATTAATTATAAATGTATACCATAATTATTTCTAGATACCCCGTGCTGATTACCTGGTGTTGCCTGGGAATCTACTTATCCCTATCTTCTTGGCATAAAAGAGCTCAAAGACAAAAATGGTTATTGAAAGTTATTCATAAAATAATACCCGCTGTGCGCTACTAAGCATGCCTGGGAATCTAGTCATTCTGAACTTCTTGGCATCAGTGAGTTGAAATATATAAATTGTTATTGTGAGTTATCAGTAAAAGATGAACACATGCTGTCATGGACTTTTTTCTAGATTTTTTGAGATATTTCGTTCTGTGTACATTAATTGTGTGCATTTGTTATGGTTTAGGCAGCGTAAGCCATTTAAGCATAAAAAAAGGGACTTTTTTTCACGTTTTTCACTGCAAAGGGTGATTTTTAAGTGTGTACAAGTTCAGTATCACAACTCTCTTATAGCCTGTGTTTAATCTCCTGAATATTTTGCAAAAAGCCCCATCACAATCAGATGAATGGTATGGCAGTGCATAAAATGTTTGTATTAGTAATGGAAATTAAATAATTTTATTATGCCATGTGTATGAGACATTACAATCGTTATTCATTTTCTATATATGTATATATATATATATATGAGCTGTTTCCTTTAATTTAATTATTTCAATATATTCCATTCCACAGTAATTCTGCCCAAGGGCAGGTCTTTCACTGCAATCATAGCATTTTCATGCTATTCTTTGCAGTTTTACTAGCGAACTGTAGGTGTGGTAGCTTCCCATGTCTTTCCACACCAGTGAAGAATGATAATGATAATGATGGTCAGATGATTTTCAGGGACCGTTGGGTCCTAAGCTTCCTGACATGCTTTCAGTCATCTGATAATTCTCTTAATGTAGAAATTCAATTGATAAATTTATTTGTTGAAAATCAAACAAACAAACATTCATTTTTATATATTAAATGATGCCATTAGGCAATGGCAAGAACAATTAAACAATCATTTTAAAATTAATGACCTAGCTTGAACACTATATTGTTCGCTGATATTTAATAATATAGAGGACGAGTTAGAAATCGCTACCCATAAACTAAATAAATAAATACAATATGCGCATATCGGGAAAAAAAAACTAAAATAATGACTTTGAAGGATTAAACCACAGAAGATGAAAAATAATGATTTATAACAAATTACTAGAAAAAAATAAACAATTTCAATTACTTAAGGTTTAATGTATCTTACTGCCAGAAGAATGATATAAATTTATAATTAAATAAATTTTATAATAAGTGTCGAACAATAAGAAGAACTATAAAAAAATAAAACATTAAGAATGACACAATTAAAATTTATAAAACAATGGTATTACCTATGTTAACATATGCTTGTGAAAACTGGACACTTAATAGATCAGATAAAAGGAAAATAGAAGTAGCTGAAATGAAATTCTTATGGTCAGTAGCAGGCTGTAAATTGTTGGATAAGAAATATAATGAATAAATAAAAACCAAATTAAACATGTACAGCCTTTGAAATAATTGATGGCACACAGATAATTTTCAAGTCTCAGAACAAAGTCACTGCACATGATCAGAGATTAGCTATTTGGTTCACAAGTATACAACTATTTGAGAAACTAAATCCATTCTATTTCGTTGTGTGTTGTGCAATGGAAAACAATTTTGTGTAAATAAGTAGTGCGGTAAATACTGAAAATAAAACAAAGCAAAAGAAAGAAAAATAATTGAAATAAGGATGAGAAAAAAAAGCCTGCCAGCAAGATCGAACACGTAACCTCATGCATGGGAAACAGAAGCTCCCTCCACTAGACCACAATCATCTCTCCTGGAAATTGTCTGTATGAAGCAATGCAATACTTCAGGACTTACTTGTATAATTAAATTAGATATTAACTTAATTTAAATTAATCAGATGCATTTTGTATTAGTAATGGAAATAAATAATTTTATTATGCCATGTGTATGAGACGTTACAGTCGTTATTAATTTTCTATATATGTATATATATATATATATGAGCTGTTTCCTTTAATTTATCTATTTCCATATATTCCATTACAAGTAATTCTGCCCAAGGGCAGGTCTTTCACTGCAATCATAGCATTTTCATGAAGAATGATGATGATGATAATGATCATGATAAGGATGATAATGATGGTCGAATGATTTTCGGGGACCGTTGGGCCCTAAGCTTCCTGACATTTATCTTACAGGTGAGGAAAAACCCCAAAAAAATCTCACCCAGGAGCCTGTCCTGATCAGGAATATTTCCATACATATACAAATTTATTTATATAATGAAGCCTGGTAACACGTAGGCATTATGAAAATTAACGACATTATTGAATAAAAAAATCTATCTGACCAGAATCGAACGTGGGCCCGTGTCGTCAGAGAAAGAGCATCTTACCAACTGCTTCATTAAAGTGACTGATACGAATGCTGCATGAAGAGAGACTTCGCCGTCCACTTTATACTCAAATGAGTCAGAACATGTAACAACGTACTGGTGTGAATCGCTCTTCAAAACTCTAACTTTCCATCATCAAGAGGTGCACCATCATTTTGTTCAAAGGCTGTACAGTGTAATAGAAAAAATTCGAAACTCAAGATCTAATTGGCTTCAACATATTGAAAGAATGACAATAGATTCCACAAATTTTGCCTCACTATCAAAATTATCCAAGTATGAGGGGGGAATAATACTAATGAATAGTGAACTTTGTAGCATTATTGATTAACAAGATATGAATATTAACAAGAGCCATGACACTGGGGGAAGTTTGCCAACATCCCTACTCAATGGCTGTTCTTTGCGTAGTGGGAGGGGAGTGCAGTTAAATGTGTGAGTATAGATGTGTACTTTTCTAAGAATTATGTCAGCGCTATAGGGGCACAGATCCATTGGTCCGAGTATACTACCTTGGCTCTTGAATATTGAATAAAGCAAGGTTGGAGTCAAGTTGACAACACTGAAGTGCAAGTGCAAAAGAGAGATAGGAATGCAGGGAGGGAAATGATTTGTTGAGGCAGAAAAGGGAGTAGGTTTTAGTTCACTACGGGGGCACAGATTCGTTGGACAGACAATATTTTATTTAACAATACATTTCAATCTCTTCAAGATTAGCATCTCAGTTCAAATCTGGACATGAAAGGGTCGATGAATTTTGATCAGATGATTCTTTTTTAGGCTTGAGGTTCTTTCACTGCTCTAAATATATGACATGGTATCCACAGCTTTAATTCCCTTCTGGAGGAAGTCACACTCACAAGGAAACCTGTCAACCATTGCATGCTGAAACCTACCTTGAAATTTCTCCCAGAAAAGTGTCGTGATGTGCCAAGGACACCCCTTGATGTAGAGCTATGGGACACAATGATTTAAAACCTCATTGTATAGACATTTTCTCATGGGATTTCAGCCAGTATGGGACCAGTGTCTGTCCAGCACTGTCAGGAATTTGGATAATGATAATAAGGAAGAGTTCCAAGTTGAGAAATCCAGCTATAATTACTGGGAAGAACTGACGTACTGATTGCATGTCATTTCTATTCTGGCTAATGAATTGTCCACCTTTATAATTGACATAAAAGGCATTTTTATAGAGAATTTCATGGTGATAAGCTTGTTTGCATAATTTTTTTTTAAATAACACTTTTGAAATTTTGTTGTGATATTATCTATTTGAAGGATTTGCAAATCTGCTGGCTTAGCTGGGAATCACTAAGTATTTAATGTTCCTCTTCAACCTCTCTTTAAATTAGTAGATATAGTTTCTGTACTTACATAAATTCTCTAAGAGGTATTAATAAGATGAATGTAATTCTTAAGAGACCCTCAGGGGTCCCCATCTAGGGGATATGTGGATGGCAACCACAAGGTGCCCAAGCTGAGCAAAACATTGCTTCCATTTACTTGTGTTTTGCTCCTTTTATCTTTAACCAATCTGGTATTTCTTCCTTTTCTAGGATCAGATCCCTCTTTTTACTCTCCTATCCATTCTCCCTTGCCTGACCTCTTGTTTTCTTTGACCCTGATGGTATTAGAGTATTCGAGGCCGAAGGGTTCATTTCTGTTTTTCCTATATCTCTTTCTTTAAACCTCGTGGACACTCACCTTGAATGCCCACATAAGCTGCATGTTCAAATGCAGCCTCATTGCAACTTATAGCATAAATATACAATGGATTTGTGTTATCAGCTGCGGCTGGATACATGTAATGAAGAAGAAGTAATTCTCTGAGGTATTAATAAGATGAGCATACACTCTTTGTTGAAATAATCCATCTGTTATTTTATTTTCTGCCAGCTTTAAAATATAGGAACAAAAAAAAATATAGGGAACTATCAGGTAAACATGGTATTCTTAAAAGTATTATCAGACAATAAGTGTAAATATATTATTTTATTTTTCTGTAAGATGATACATAGCTGATATATAAAATTAATTTAGGTTTATTTTTAAATATGATGATCCTAATTCCTAAAACATTGTTTTCTTCAACATCCATTCCTCAGATATTACCAATAGCCAATAGGCTACATTAGTAAAAAACTTAAAAAATGAAATATATAACTTGCTTGCATTGGAAGAACTGTAAAATAGATAACTTGAAATTTTTTTACAAGGAAACTAATATATGATGAGATTGCAATATTTTTCACAAGATTAAAATTTCTTTATGAGTTAACATCCAGATTAAAATTTGAAAATGTGAGCTTTCAGTCATCATATTTTACAAGATGTCAGGAATGTATAGCAATAAATTGGTAGAATTTTATATAACAATGGATATTAACATACGTATTAAGTCATTAGTGTCACAGTTCTTCACATGCTTCTTAATTTCAATCTAAAAATGTATTATCATTGTTACTTGATAACCTAACCATAACTAATACATTATCCATGACTTTACTTCTCTTCTAAAGGGAGTCATAATTACAAAGTTTTACAGCCTCAAAACAAATCCACTTAATCCAGCTGGATAAGAATATATGATCCACCAGTGACATGCACTATACCATTGGGATCACATGTGTGGTGGAAAAAGAATATTGTTTCTAACATTACTAGGGCATTCAATAAGGGAATTAACAACGTATATAAGAGAAAAATTTGTGTTTAGATCGGAACTCGCTCAGGTAGCTCAGTTGGTAGAGTATTGGCCCACAAAGCCAAAGGACCTGGGTTTGAGCCCCGGTCTGAGCGTATAATTTTTCTCTTCAAATATGATTTATCCTTCATTGAGATGTATGAAATGAATAATAAAAACATTGAATGGCAACACTGTTGTAAATCAGCGATCCTAGTGATGACCATTGTATTCTTGTAGTATGTTGTTGAGTAGTCTTTGTTGTATAAATCTGTAATATTGAAAGTCATGAAATAGCAATATTTTGTGAATACATTCACTGTTTCTCATATTTAATAATACCGCCCTAAAAAATGTTCAGTATAATTTGTTTAGAAGATGGAATTGGGAAAAATTCACCAGACTGGAGCCATTGTGTCTATAACTTATTATCAAAGAACCTCTAAGAAGCATTTCATTTCAATCAAGAGTTGATATCCAGAAAACCCTAGATCGATCAGATGAAAGAGATATCCAGAAATGGTGTTACAGATGGAGTGTGCCATATTCCAAGGATTTGGCAACATATAGTTGATTTGACAAGAGACTATAAGTGAAGTCTTCTTCTTCTTCCTTCCACGTATTAGGCCAAGGCCTGTTACGATCCTATAAATTTCTCCTCCAGCGTTTCATAGGACAGCCCAGAGATCTTCGTCCTCTTGGTATATAATTATAAACAGCTTTGAGGATCCAATTTGAACTCATTCTTTCAAGATGGTGTTTCCAATTTAGTTGGTACTGTTTAATATATTCCAAAATTGGCGTAGTCTTCAATTCTTTTAAGATATTGGTATTCCTTTTCCAATCCCATCTGGTGTAACCCACCTTTCTGCACATGAATCTCATTTCACAAGCCATTATTCTGCTTTCATGTTGTCTTTTTAGAGTCCATGCTTCACTACCATAGGTCAACAAAGTGTTGTATAAACGTAATCTGGTGTTTTTTTTGTACAAGGGATGGTTTCATAACTTGATTAATAATTCCCAAACTTTTATTATAACTAGTCATTTTTTTCAGGGATATCCTTTTCACTCAGGGGTCCCCATCTAGAGGATATGTGGATGGTGACCACAAGGTGCCCAAGCTGAGCAAAACATTGCTTTCACTTACTTGTGTTTTGCTCCTTACTTTTATCTTTAACCGATGTATTTCTTCCTTTCTTTCATTTACTTATACCAGACTCTTTTAACTTTACTATCTAACCTCTCTTGGTTAACTCTTGTTTTTTTCGACCCCGACGCTATTAGGACATCCGAGGGCTAGGGAGTCTTCCCTTTCTTCTTTCCTTTATTTTCTTTTCTTCTCCAGAAAAGCCTGACCAGAGGCTATAAGATGGCAACCCCATCACTGGTCTTGCTTTCTTTGGCCAGCAACCAATCGAAGGGACTATTATTATGTTTTCAAGTTTTATACGAGAATTTACCAGAAGGATCAAACTATAAATGAAGTTCATAATGTAAAAAGTAAACTAAATAAATTTTATGTTATGTTATAGCAGTCTTGCCATTACTTATAGAATGCCCTAGCATTTGACAAAAATTGTTGATTGTAATTTGAAATAGTTATTTTGCTTGACTTGAGGGCTGATACCTAATTCTGTAGACAACTGCTCCAAGATTAATCACACAAGCTGTATTATTTCAGAACATTGTACTCTATTTTGAACATAACATCTACATTTTAATATAAGTATTATATATCAATTGAGTTGGTGTTTACTTTATGAAAATCCATATTCATTAATTAAATAAAAATAAAACTAATTTTATTTGATTTTCATGTTTATTTAACATATAATTCAGTGACAGCTGTTTCGGTACACTATACCTTCTTCAGATATGTTAACAAATTATGAATTGTGTTATTATAGTACATATCAACTGATCTAAGCAACAATACAACAACATTTATTTAAATTTTTAAATTTAACAAAGGGGATTCATTCAAATCAAGTTGAGAATTTAACAGTTTATTACTATTTTTCAATTTATTTATTTCTATAGCCTCCGAAAGATCTAACTTCTTACCCTTATCACAAACATGTACAATTTCAAAATTTGGATCGAAACAATGATTAAATTGGAATAGGTGGTTAGCATATTTTGAATATTCTAAATTTCTGTTATATGCTCTCATGTGTTCCTTTATCCGAGAGATAAAAAGTCTACCAGTTTGTCATATATAGACATTGTCACATGTGCCACACTTCAATTTATATACACCTGATAATTTTTCTTTTTTTATTTTGGTTTTGTTGTTTTTTATTATATTTTGTAAAGTTTTATTAGTTTTAAATGCCACATTAATGTTCAACTTTTTAAAGTGTTTAGATATTTTATTTGAAAGTGGGTCTATGTATGACACTTTTATTTTTACTTAATTAATAAGTATTATTGTTTGTTGCAGGCATTAAATTTTGTTATACTAGAAAATTGAAAGAGAATAAATAGAAAATTTATAACCATCCTGTTAAAATTTCTCCAGTAGCTGTAGATTTTCCTCCAGGTTTAGTTATTGAACTTTTCATTGAAACTTTCTCCCGAGATGGAGAAGATTTTGTCTCACATGAACATTCCTCACTGCTAGATTCTTTTATTTCATCATCTTTCTTTTCAAGTGATTTTTCACCAGCAGTTTTAATATTTTCCTCATCTTCTTCTTGAATTGGTGTCCTTGATCTAAAATCCTTCTTCATTGATGATGATGATGTGCGTGGTACTTCAGGTGTTACAATGGTATCATCAACTGTTTCAAAAGTTACATTCTCTGATTGATTTTCTGTTGTCTCTTCTGATTTTTCTGATTGAGAAGTAGATTGTTCTTGAGATGGTGGGTCATCAGATGAAGGAACTGGTACATTTCCAAGACCAGAACTAAAACTTTCAGTTTTCTTAAGAGAACTCACTGGTCTAGGTCTAGCAATGGAAGCTGTAATAATTTCATCAGACAGTGATTCTTTCCTCATTGATTGATGCTCTTCACTGCTTATGTTTGAATCAAACACATCGTCAGAAGTTACTGAAGCACTTCTACTTGCTACAGATTTTCTGTGAATGCTAGGACTCTGCTGACTCTGTTCATATTCATGTCTTATTTTAGCTGCTTTAAATTTGGCATATGCAATTCTTGTAGCTGGAGTTACTCCAGAAAGTTTTGGATTGTACTCTACAAGCTGCTCTGGATCCATATTTTGTAAGGCATTGCCATAATTTGAAATAATATGGCGTCTTATGCTTTGACGTGAACGTCGAACCATTACTTCATTAGAACTTCCAATTGGATTACGAATAGTTGTACTGCGACGTACCATTGCATTCCAATCTTTCTTTTTGTTTTTGTAAGTTGAACCACGACCAATGGCACGTGCTATTTTGCTGAATACGTCCCGAGGTTCTTTATTACTTGTAATAACTTCATTAATTATTCCTTCAACTAAACCTATCTGGAATCCTGTTTGCAGTCGACGCTCCATAATCCTGTTCTTCTTCCCAGGAACTAGAACAGAGTTTACAATAAATAATTAAAGTACTAATCTTCTCTCAATTTACAGTGAAATGTTTTCATAATTGAAGGTCATGGTTTATTAATTAACCCAGTGATTGATTATGAAGCTGGGACTTCCCTCCATTCAAGTTTCTGTAAAATACTGCCTATAACAGTCCACTGCTGTGGTCTCGAGGTAGCATGCTGCCTTGTCTCACAGCAGGCCCGAGTTTAAGTCTCGGTTGGGACAAGTTTCCTGGATGAGGATCTTTTTCAGGATTTTTCCTCACCTATAAGACTAATGTAAGACCCAAATGGTCCTAGAACATCATATGGCCATCATAATCATTGTAATTTATATTCACCTTAGATTAAATTTAGGGTTAAGGAATTCCCTGGCACACCACTATCATCGCCATCACCCATCATATCATTGGGGCAGCATAATCCCACCTTGCAGATGCCCAAACCTCAGAAGTGGGTTATAATTGTGCCAATGCCAGAGAGAACACTATGTCGAAATGAAAATCTTGGGCATTGGAGAGAAAAAAAAGCATTCCTCAAGATTTAAATATTCACCTTCTACTTTTGTAACCACTAATTATAATTCCTCGCCAGTTCAAATGTACCAATTAGTTATGACTTGTGTCCTCTTACTTACATAAAATGGAAAATCAAAGAATATATTATTGCTGAATGCGATATATTATGGCAAAATACTAACAATGGTATGACAACTCGAGAATTATTTTTCCCAAAAATCTATGACAGACTTAAATGCCCAAATATAGTCTCATATTAACTCAATTTTTAACTGGACATGGAAAATTTTAGGCATATTTTCACAAATTTAAAATATCATCAAATGCAAATTGTAAATGTGGAGAAGATATTCAAAACATTCAAACATATTCTATTTAATTGTCCAATGTTGTGGTTTGAATGTTATAAACTTGAAACATAATTGAATTTTAATTTTAAAAAAATATTCCAGTCCTCTTTGTCATATTCTTAACGACAAAAAATGTTACAATTACTTCTTCTCTTTTGTAAATAGTGTTTATTCTCAACTATAATTTAATTTTATTGTTACTTATTTTAGGAATTCTCACTATGAGGTATATTCATTAAGGTAGAATATGTTTATCACTCACCTCATATTGTTCTTCTTATTTGATTATAGACTAGTTTCGGAACATAGTTTCTGTTCCATCCTCAGTAACATCACGACCGTTGTTCTGTCGTCTTGAAGAGTTGTCCTTCTCTCCTTCCATTGGCTGACTGAAAAACCTCGAAACCAGGTCATTCTCACCGGGAATTTCAAAGTTCATTAATTTCTTCTTTTCGCTCTTTTGAATGTAGATCTTTTCCCAAACAGTAAGTTCTTTTGGTTTTTCTATTTGTTTTAATAATTTTGCTTCTTTCTCGATAAGATGTTTTTCATGCATGGTCTGAAAAACATCTTATCGAGAAAGAAGCAAAATTATTAAAACAAATAGAAAAACCAAAAGAACTTACTGTTTGGGAAAAGATCTACATTCAAAAGAGCGAAAAGAAGAAATTAATGAACTTTGAAATTCCCGGTGAGAATGACCTGGTTTCGAGGTTTTTCAGTCAGCCAATGGAAGGAGAGAAGGACAACTCTTCAAGACGACAGAACAACGGTCATGATGTTACTGAGGATGGAACAGAAACTATGTTCCGAAACTAGTCTATAATCAAATAAGAAGAACAATATGAGGTGAATGATAAACATATTCTACCTTAATTTTATTGTGTTCATCTTGTTATATAATTGTCTTTTGTTCTACTGTTTTATGTTAATTTACTTGATAATGTTACATAATTACAACCCTTATATACCGTAAGGTAAAGAAGGGTTTTAATCTTTGAATATAATAAAAAAAATTATAATTCCTCTAACAAACAAACTATATAGCTTGTGGAATCTGCAGGTTCAATGCAGTATTCACTATTCCCTCTCTTTGTCTCTATTTCAATCAACTGAATCCACTTTCCTTAGGTACATCCAAATATTATTCTCCCACATCTAGGCCTTCCTAATAGTTTTTCTCCAAGGATTTCCAAATAAATATCATCATCATCATCATCTGCATTCATGGATTAGGTCTGTTGACCCGTTCCGACTTCAGCCCATCTCTTTCTAGGTCTACCCACATCTCGGGTGCCTTTAGGTTTGTATTTTGTTATTTGTTTTGGATATCTATCTTCATTCATTCTGTCTATGTGCTGCTTCCATTTTTGTCTATATGTATCTATAAATATTTAAAAGCATTTGTACTTTCACTTGTTCAAGTTATGTGATGTGCTCATCTCAGTCACCTACACTTTACATTCCCAACAGTATTAGAACAATGTCAATTAAGCAATTTCTCATTGTAAAGGTTATTTAATTCTCCATTCTCATCCCTTATGAGACCACATATTCTTCTTACAAACCTCTTTTTGAATAGTATTGGCTTGATTTCTTCCCTTAATATAAGTGATCATATTTTACACTCATAGAATATCATATGCAAGATTACACTGGTCAACATGATTTTTGTCTCATGAGTACCAATAGTTGTACTTAATGCAGTTTTTTATCGTGTTTTCAAATATGTATTTGGAATTTCTCCATCACCCACAGTTTTTTTATTTCAATTTCAATTAATGGATTTAAATAATTATTTTTTAATAAATGTTTTTTCGTCCATTTGTACATTGTAAAATAAAACCAAATGAGCTATCTCAGGAGATTTCAGCTATGGAAAATGGATATCAAGGAAAATGGAATCCTAATATACTGGCCAATTATTGTCGGACCATCAATAGGGATGCTCCACAGGCGAAATATAGCAGAAAATCATAATTTCTTACTTTCTAGGTGAGTCCGAATGTTCGAATATTGTGTAGTTACAAATGTAGAAAATTATAAATTCCTGTCTCTTGGAAACCTTGCATGATGGAGAAAAACCAATATCATATTTGAATTCAGGAGAAAAAGTACTATCAGAATCACATCTTTTCTTTCTGAGGCAAAAAAAAAGTTTCTTTTCTGTTACTCAGTGTTATTGTTTATATACTTTAATACTTAGATTCTTAAAACAAATCAATACTAGTAAAATTCATGGTAAGTTTCCGTTGAGGTATTAAGTCACAGTAATAGAATATATGAATAAAAACTATAAAATAGTTACCTTGTAGGTCTGTCTCCTCAACTTAAGTTGTTTTAACACTCTGTAGGCCTTTCAGGACTAGTCCCATCATCAGCAGAACAAATTAGGTTTGTACTTGTTGACCCTTGTTGAAGCACTGACTTAGTTGTGAATATTTTGTATAGAGGATTGTGTGAACTGGGTATGTTTTCATTTAGAATCAGGTTGTTATCAATTTCTCTTAGAAATGCAATTTCCTCCAGTATACACAATCCTCTATACAAAATATTCACAGTTAAGTCAGTGCTTCAACAAGGGTCAACAAGTACAGACCTATTTCGTTTCTGCAGATGATGGGACTAATCCCGAAAGGCCTATAGATTGTTAAAACAACTTAAGTTGAAGAGACAGACCTACAAGGTGACTATTTTATAGTTTTTATTCATATATTCTTTTACTGTGTCTTAAAACAAAGCCATATTTAATTGAATAGTAACACAAATGTCCTGCTTTAAGCCATTAATTAATTTAATTTAATTTGTGATTGGTTGCTGTAACTAAAATAATAATCAGTTGGACTTAAGTTAATTTATTTAATAAAGCTGATCAAGCTGCAAAAATGAAGGAGGCCTGTAGTTTAAACATAGTAAGATTTGAAACAATGTAGGCCTCATAGTATCACTATGAGGTCTACAGTGTTCCAATATATTTATGATAAACTTAACATTTTCAATCAGTAGAATGGATGAGTTGTAGATGAGAACAAGTTAGGAATGGTATGCCTTCAAATTCTTATTGCTCTTTATTACAGCTGGGGGACTCAACATGTTGACATTGTGTCACCCTATACTGGCTGGATGATCATTCATCTCTTTAAATAGTATACGTGGATGTGAGACTTGCAGCCAGCTGGTAGACTTATATTCTAGGAAGGAGGAGAAGGAGGTGATATAAGAATTTTTATGATTATTTTTACAGTATTTGTTTTCCATTAACATATTGTTAAAGAGGATCAATGACAATAAAATATAGAGGAACAAAGAATTGAAGTTGTCCCAGCTTCATAAGAAGGAGATACCAATTACATGGGCTAATACATATAGTATAATCTTCAAACCTGAAAATATTTGACAGAAATAACACTAGTTATTAAAGACATGACATTATCTTGAGATTCTTATTTCTATTATAAATTATAATGTACAACTTTTACGATATCTGAAATGTTCAAGTTTTTATCTCAGAAAAAAAATGTAGCTTTTCTTAACTTCCTGCATCCTTCGGTATCAAGTACGATACCTTTGCCATTTAATTTTTACCGGCTTTGGGAATAATTCAACTCACTGTAACCAAAGGTATCATATTTCTTACCTTCAGAGCTTCAAGCACATATATTTCTTTTTTCATTTCCTACTGCAGTATTTAAATAGTATGAGTATTTGAGAATAAAGTTCTTCGGGAATTTTTTGATCAAAGAGAGATGAACAGATAGGTGAATGGAGAAGACTACATAACAGTAAACTACATGGTCTTTATAGGAAGTCAGATATAATAAGAACAGTTAAGTCTCGTAGACTGCGATGGGCAGGACATGTTGCATGAATGGGGAATGAAAGATGTGCATGGAAGCTTCTTGTAGGAAAACCAGAGGGAAAACACCCAATTGGTAGACCAAGAATGAGGTGGGAGAATAACATTAACTATGATTTGAGGAAGCAGATTATACAGGGAATGATTGGAAAACATTAGCTCAGGATAGGGATGTATGGAGAGCTTATGTCCAAATGGCCATGAACCTGCGGGTTCGATAGTGCCAGTGAGTAAGTTAGTATTTAGGTGGCAGCATCAATTAAAAGGCAAAAACTTGATTGTGACCAAAGATATCATATATGATACCTTGCATGAAACCCCCTTAAATGCTAACTTACTTACTCACTGGCACTATCGAACCCATAGGTTCATGGCCACACGGACATAAGCTCTCCATACATCTCTATCCTGAGCTAATGCTTTCCAATCATTCCCTGTATAATCTGCTTCCCTCAAATCATAGTTAATTCTACCAACTGGGCATTTTCCCTTTGGCTTTCCTACAAGAAGCTTCCATGCAAGTCTCCCATTCCCCATACGCGCAACATGTCCTGCCCATCGCAGTCTACGAGACTTAACTGTTCTTATTATATCTGGCTTCCTATAAAGACCATGTAGTTCATTGTTATGTAGTCTTCTCCATTCACCTGTCTCTTCGTCTCTCTTTGGTCCAAAAATTTTCCTAAGTACTTTATTCTCAAATACTTGTAATCTTCTTTCCTCTCTTAAAGTAAGAGTCCATGTTTCACACCCATATAATATAACTGGTAGAATAATAGTTTTATATATTTTCAGTTTAACGTTTTTTGAAAGGAGTTGGGACATCAAGAGTCTCTGCAATGCATAATAGCATGCATTTCCAGAAATGAGCCTATGTTTAATTTCTTTGTGCATCTCATTCCTACTTGTGATTATTGTTCCTAGGTATTTGAATTCAGCCACTTCCTCAAAATTTTCCTCATTTGTCATTAGCTGTCCATTTCCATTATATACTGAATTTCTATGTGTGATCATATATTTAGTTTTATTGACCCCCCCTAAAAATAAAAATTTTTGTTTTTAGAAAATGTGAAAATAAAATTAAAATCCAATTGAGGACTCCCTAAAACCCTCCAAAATATTTTTGAACTCCCCAAATTATATATAGGCCCTATATATATATATATATATATATATATATATACTTTTGTTAATTGGCTCCCTAGAAACCTATTAAGGACAAAAATAAGTAGCCTATATATCTTGTTAAACTTTTACTTTAGGACACAGTAGGTTAATCAACACTTTTGAAATACATATTAAAGCACCGTTGAGGTCATGTAATAAGATGTTAATTATATAGTTTTTGCCTGGTAAGTCAGTTGTCCTCAACTAAATTATTAAACTTCTTCAAGTTATTCTAATATGGAGGCATTTCGAAAACAATGTTTCATCTTCTGCATTTTAACTGGTACTGATGGTGTTATATAGGTTGTATAACAGTAGGTTAAGTGTGATACAATGTTTATTATTATAATAATTCAAAATTTAATTGAGGGAAGAAGCCTACAATTCCCTGGGAGCACTTTTAAAACAGCTGAATACATCACCATCACATCCACCAATCCCAATTCATTGTTATGTTGTTATACTTTTTTTTCATTAAAAACTACAATACATTGTTATTAATTGTTCATGTGTTTAAAATACATTTTGACTAACATGGTCAAGTTCAACTAAAGAATTTTTAATAAAATTTTATAAATTGAAAAATAAAGTACATAACTATATATAAAGGATAACCATACATTTTCTGTAAATGTAAAAACAAAATAATCCAATTTTTAGGAAAAGTTTTATTTTAATTGTAATTGGTCCATCAAAAATATAGATTAAAAGCTGCCTTATTGGTAAAACATTATTTCCACCACAATTCTCTTATATTTTGTAACATTTACATTTAGTTGATATGATCGCTTTATGATATAAACATTATTTTTTTAATAATTAAGACATTTTGTCTGTACATTCTTACGTCTTATGGTTGTTTTTGTCGAACATATGTTCCAAGATTTCTGAGCCCCATCATCAGAGATTACAGACTGATTTTTCTCAAGTTGTCGGCCCTCATTCTTGATTCCTGCTCTCTCTGCCTCTGGTCCACTGAATTTATCAATGAGGTTCCTTTCTCCGGGAATTTCGAAATTCATAATTCTTTCATGGAGAAAAGAACTTCATTGGTAAATTGATTGGACCAGAGGCAAAGAGAGCAGGAATCAAGAATCAGGGCC
The DNA here is from genome assembly GCA_030220185.1 of Diploptera punctata. Classification (NCBI taxonomy): domain Eukaryota; kingdom Metazoa; phylum Arthropoda; class Insecta; order Blattodea; family Blaberidae; genus Diploptera; species Diploptera punctata. The sequence goes on along the minus strand of JASPKZ010002716.1, from coordinate 80,573 downwards.
AACAACTTGAGAAAATTCAATCTGTAATCGCTGACGATGGGGCTCAGAAGTCTTGAAACATATGTTCAACAAAAACAACTAAAAGAGGTAAGAATGTACAGACAAAATGTCTTAATTATTATTAAAAAATCTTTTTTAATGTTACTTCCTAGTGTATTTAAAAAAAATTATCTTTTCAGACTTGTGATTACAGTACCAGTTTTGAAGGTCTGTAATGAATAAGGTTTATATCAAATACATCCCACTCAATCTTTTGGGTAAATAAAAGCAATAAGATTCTAACCTTGCATCTCATCCTTTTCAAGTTTTGGTGTTCTCATTCCATTGTCCTTAAGAATGTCAATTAATTCATATCGGAGTGTAGATATATCTTGTCTGATTTCCATTACATCATCCTCAGTGATTCCAAAATCATCTCTTTTCCTAGTCTCAGCGGTAACATAGCGTCGAACTAAAAGATGCATAACTGTTTCATGCCTCTCCATTGCTTTCTCGTGTGATTTTCTCTGTATAACAGTAATTAAATATTAGATAAATGAATCTAAAGTGTGATTCATTCTTCATTACATGTATCCAGCCATAGCTGATAACACAAGTCCATTGTATATTTATGCTATAAGTTGCAATGGGGCTGCATTTGAACATGCAGCTTATGTGGGCCTTCAAGGTGAGTGTCCACGAGATTAAAAGAAAGAGGTACAAGAAAGTCAGAAATGAACCCTTCAGCCTCGAATACTCTAATACCATCAGGGTAGAAGAAAACAAGAAGTCAGGCAAGGGAGACTGGACAGGAAAGAAAAAGAGGGATCTGGTATGAGAAAAGGAAGAAATACCAGATCGGTTAAAGATAAAAGTAGGGATCAAAACACAAGTAAGTGGAAGTAATGTTTTGCTCAGCTTGGGCACCTTGTAGTCACCATCCACATATCCCCTAGATGGGGACCCCTGAGGAGAAGCTAAAGTTTTTCCTCACCTGTAAGACAAATGTCAGGAAAACTTTAAGGCTGAAATGGTCCCCGAAATCATATGGCCATCATCATAATCTCCTTATCATTATCATCATCATCATCATCCTTCACCGGTGTGGAAAGCAACGGGAAGCTACTACACATACAATTCCCTAGTAAAGCTGCAAAGCATAGCATGAAAATGCTATGATTGCAGTGAAAGATCTGCCCGAGGGCAGAATTACTATGGATGGATGGATTATCAGATATTTACCAATACTATGTAATTTTGTTAAGTCATTAAAATTTGAGAAAAATACTTTCTGTGTATTATAGCATTCTCTCTGCAATTGAGAAGAACATTGTTAAAATATTAAAGAATTCAATTTATATATGTATAAATTCAGAAGATAAATATTATTTCTTGGGGAAATATAACTATTATATTATGCAGTTTCATTTATATAAATTATCCAGGCCAGTACCAAAGAGTTTTCATCTTGTTGACATTTAACTCATGCTCCAAATGGGAGTCGATAACCAATCATGTTTCAATGAATTTTGTTCTACAACCAATGACAGTTGTGCTTCACCTCGATATTTATCAAATTCTGTTTACCAAAATAAAGAAAACTCCTCCTTTTTAATAATCTGAACAGGTCAGAGCATTATTTTGCAGTGACTGACTCTCCAACAAATACATTGAATATAGCAAATAATGAACAGATTCCTTCAAACTACACATTTGATAATTGAGGCGCTTAGAATAATAACAGCAGATCCTAACCAAAGCTCATTTTAAGATAAATGTAATTTTCTGTTTTTTTTTCCTCCAAAATGTGGAACGTAGTTAACATTATGACTTGATATTTCTGGATATTTACATTAAGGGATTTCAAGTCTATGTGCAAATTCTTGAACCATTGTGATTAATATTTTTGCCGATTTTGTGTTGTTTATTAGGACAAAAGCTATACAAAAAAAAAAAATGGTGTAAAATTGATATTTCCTTCATTTAACATCTTGTAATACCTAATCTAGCTCAATTTCCAAGTCATCAGATTTTTCATCATGACGAAGACTTTTATAAATATCATGATAGATGGGTGGTATATATTTGAATAATTTCATCAGATCATTGTATGTAGCTTTCTTTATCTTTCTCTGTTCACTGTACTTCTGCTGTAACTTAAACAATGAAACATGTGAACTTTTTTTGAATCTGCTATCATCTTACCTCAGTTTAATATAAAATTAAACTGAGGTACGATGATACCAGATTAAAAAAAAAAAACTTGATTAAAAGAACCTCAAAATATAACCTCCTGAAATAAACCATGTGAACTTTTACCTCTTTTCCTAAAATTAACTTTTTGATACACTTCAGAGTTAGAATAACATAAACCAAATTTAACAATCTCAGGATTATCATGATCCACAATAATGGATGTAACCTTACGTAAAAGCAAAGGAGCACCATCAACATTTTTTTTTCTATTTACAAAGTTTGAAGTGTATGTCAACAAGTCTTCCCATATGACTTTGCCATATTCGCTACCATTCACTACAACGCCATGAACGTGTAGCAGACATAAAATAAAGCACTCATAGTTGGGATATGTCATTTTTACGCTGAGAATGTGTTCGTTGTCACTATGGACAAATTTTAAAGGTGAAAAATGAGAGCTTTGGCGTATCCCAATTTGTTTGATACTTCATCACATGAAAGATAGATGGCAGCTGTGCAAGATCATGCTTCCATCTCAAAATTTGATGTCGGTTGGAATCTCTGTTATTATTCTGAGCACCTCAATTGTGTGTTGAATAATTGTGTTTTTAAATAATGATTTTACAAAGATGTTTCCCAAAAAAATAATTAATAACCTATAATGCTGGTTATGTCCACCGCTGTGGTCTCGAGGTAGCGTGCTGCCTTGTCACGCAGCAGGCCCGGGTTCGATCCCTGCTCGGGACAGTTTTTCTGGGTGAGGTTTTTATCGGGGTTTTTCCTCACCTGTAAGACAAATGTCAGGAAAACTTTAAGGCCCAAACGGTCCCCGAAATCATATGGCCATCGCAATCATTAACATTCATCATCATCATCATCCTTCATCGGTGTGGAAAGCAATGGAAAGCTACCACACCTATAATTCCCTAGTAAAGCTGCAAAGCATAGCATGAAAATGCTATGATTGCAGTGAAAGACCTGCCTTCGGGCAGAATTACTATGGATGGAATGTTGGTTATAATATACAGTTTGGTATGTTTAATTTTTTCTCCACTAGGGTGCATTCTTACAATATTGCGATCCTATTTGACAATAAATAATATGATCTAGTTGCAGTGTATGAACAAATTAAACATAACTAAACTTTTTTTGTTTTCAAACATCGCCATTTACATTAAATATATAAATATTTTTAAATAAGTATATTTAACCCTTTGCCCCGCTCAGTTATTTCCAGTAGTATGCTGTATAGAGATATGTTCCTTTTAAGGCATTTAAAGTTTAAATGTCTTCTAGGCACTTTTAATTGAAGAATGGCATATGTATACTAGCTATGATCTCTTTTGAAAAATTATGTGAAATATGCTAAATCAAAAACTTGTTTTCAAATTACAAATATCATCATCAAATAATTAATTATTAATTTTGTAAATATGTCACGATACAATTTATAATATATATAAAGACCTCAAAGTATTCCACAATTGTAAGGATGGATATTATTACCTTTCAATAATATTATAATTGAAGCAAATATATTTATTATCAATTAATATTTCATATGTATGAATAAATGATATAGGCCTATCCTCAGTTTAATATCTTATGGAGATAGCAATGTTTATAGTTTGCATAAAATATATTTCTAAAATTATTATGATAAACTGTATTAGTCCGTTTCTATTTATTTTTTAATTTCAACTTGAAATAATGTACCATTGCTAAAAAAAACTATATTTCGCTGATAAATCAAGACAAAAACACAGAAAGTAAATAACATCATTAGTAGAAATTCTCGCATATCCAAGTTCTACTACAGATAAAATATATTTATTTACTTATTTATTACTTTCTCTATTACCGGTATATAAAAAAGAAAAATTGTCCTTATCCGTTTATAATTTTATTTGGTGATGAGAAAGATTCCATTTCTTTAAAATTAAGTTCTGGGGACCAATTATTATTAAAATAGTAATTATTGTTCTCGTTATAATCAGTGCGCTCTGTTGTCGACGCTACGATTTCTTCATCACTGTCACTCGTTTGTTCTATATGACTATATTGCACTAAACTACCCATCCAAGAAGCGTCAGAACTATCACTTTCATAATTAAATTCCTCATCTATCGTGGCCACAACGTCTTCACTGAACAATGGGTTTAAATTACAGGTAGTTTTACTAACACATGAACTTTTGCTTTCGCTTGCCATGGTTACAAATAAACTGGTGGAGGCTTTCAAAAATAGGGTTAAAACACAAAAAAAGTACCGTTAGAATTTTACTAAAAAATATAAAGCAAGCCTTGTTGCCACATTTAATACATTCCACAGATGCCAAAGAATGACTGACATGTCACAGTTTTCCAAGAAAGTGAATCCAAGTTTAAATACAGCTGTTTTATAAAGAGGTACGCTTTACTACGTTATACGGGGCAGGGACAAAGCAAGTAAGGTACGCTTTACTACGTTATACGGGGCAAAGGGTTAAATAATAATTTGTGAGTAAACAGCTTAATTTTATTCGTTAACTCATGACTCATGAATTTATCGATAATTTGGAAATCACCCGTGGCATTACTTATGATATTTTATGACTGAAGCATAGTGATAGGAGTGAATTCTTCAAAGAGATGAAAACTCGCATGATATTTTAAAAGAGTATTTAGTGAATCAAATTTTTAATAAAGAACATAAATTAAATGAAAAATAAATTGCATGTTTTATATAATATTATTTAATTAAATTTATTATATAACAGTGTTTTGGTAGAATGGGCAACTGTATTCTGTAACTTATAAAATCAAAATTATTTGTGAATCAAGTTAGACAATTTCCAAACAATTTACTGCACATTAGGTCTGACAATTTAATTGCAACAATATTTTAGTGATAGTCGACTATGATTGGTTTCAATCTGACACTAGTTGTAAATAGGATTGGTTAATATGCAATGTCTGGCATATGAACAAAATAATCTTCATAATTTTAATATTGCCATTTATAGGTAAACATTTCAAGACAACAAAATAATATATTATAATGTTAGTTTTCCATAGTTTAGCAGAAAAGAAACAGCAAAGCTGATGCATTTTGAGTTATAATATTCTGTACAACCCAGATATAAAGAAATAATCTGGAAATTCCCTAGCTTGAAGCACTGTATCTAGCGAAACCAGAAGCAGAAATTTGCTACTGCTGTAAGTCTGACTTTCATATGAACACATGTTAATTTAGACTGTAATTTTATTAATTTCACATTAACAACAAATTAATCTCTTTTTTATATTATATTTTAAATTAACACTTTCCAGAATTGGACATAGTTTTATTTTAGAAAGAAAAATTAATGCTCAATGTTAATTTTTCTTTCTAAAATATAATTTTTATTTGTTTACTATAATTCATTTTAAATGTCTTCTTCTTCTTCTTCTTCTTACAAGGATTAAACCTTATTGGTATATTCTGGCTCCAAGTATCATAGCTGCTGTGTCCATCTCTTTTGTGGGCATCCCCAATCTCTTATTCCTCCTCTCGGTTGATAGTTTTTATCCGTTTGCTTTAATATTTGAAGCTAGCCAGTAATTAGAATTTCACCCGACTGTGTTATGATTGCAGCGCAGAACTATCCTGGTGATAGGGCTGCTATTTTACTGCTTCCAGGACTGCGGGAGTTGATTCTAGTCATCTTCTCTGGACATATTGCCTTCACCATGGCTCTTGAGCTACATCCACCCATGAGAAGCCATCCAATCTGGTTCAGCCACTCCTCTTTGTTGGTTGATTCACCCTAGGTTTATATTATTAATTTTTTTTTTTTGCTATTTCAAACAAATTCATTAGACTTAGGGCTGCATGCAAATACATTAGTCTCTACTCAAATTACTTCCAATCACTGGTGAGCTGACTCACCGTGAGCAATTGCTGAGATCGAATTAACAGCCGACTTACTGGTCATGAATGAAAGTTGACATTTTTGTAATATTGGCAACGAATTACCCAGAATTCTCAGCGATAAAACCACTTCCGTTATTTTCGTCTGCTATAGAGGAACGCATTTACGCTTGCGTCCCGCAAATAATATTGTATACAATGACGTCTGCGTCGCGCAATATTACGCCGATTCTCCTGTTCTTCCAGTTGAATTCTTTGGTAGACTCTATCAAATTCCTCTTCTCTGCGTATACCGAAAACATGATCGAAGTCTTCAAGGTCCGACATCTTGGATAAAGCTGCAAAGGTTTCAAACTACATTGGTTACCATCGGTTCCCTTCGGGATTTTCACGATAAGTTTCTATCTTGAGCTATGATCTTAAGTTACCTCGTCAGGTAGCTTACAATTATTATCGCATGAATAGATTTCCGAGTAAGCAAAATGTATTAGGATAAAACTTTCTCAGGAGAGAACGCCTTTTACGGTCTAATGCGTTTATAAATTCGACCCTTAGACTTGGCTAATACTGATAACTGAACAGAAAAAAATTGAAACTATAATGAGAAATTAAGAATCTGCCATTGCTTTCTGCTTCAGTATTAAATGGCCAATGCCAACTCTATTTCCTTATGTCTGAAAATATAAGAGAATATAATAAAATTATCCAGCTGCCTAAAGAATTAATAGATACATGCTCATATTTTAGCATAATATAATTCTTAAATTGTCATTCAATATGCAAGTAGTATTTCCAGCTAAGAGCAGCTAGTGATAATGGTTTATTGGACTTTAGAAATCTTGAACATTTCATAGACTTATGTTTCTGAACCTGAAGCAAGTTTTACATTAATGAACACATGTTACTATTGTCAGAGTGGAAGAAATGAGGTTTATTATAATAAAATAAGAAATGCGCACAACGTGCAAAGAAGATTGTTCTCAGTCACTGCAGAGTTTCAACAATGATTCTGATCTCATTCTACAGTTTAACACATGATATTTCTTGCACTGTTCGCCACATCTTGCACATATGCAGTCTGGGCTGGGCTCGTGGAATCTCTGGTTGCTGCACAGCTTGTGGTGAAATCCATGCACAGCGAGTCTTGTCACTGTGTGGTGCAATTCATATCCTCCCTGAGTCTATTCACGGTTTGTCATGGCGTCAGTAATATAGAATTCTTCCCATATTTTGCGTTTCTTCTCATGGAGTTCTTGCAGGAGGTCCTGGTAAGCTGGTGTCACTGGTAGCAGGAACTTTAGCCTCAGCTCTTCTATGTAGAATGGTTCTCTGCAGAGTTCATATACAAGTCGTGAGGGCGTGTATCTGGAGAGACAGAACACCCTTTTTAGGTACGTGGCTTTCTAGGTTCGTTTTCTTTAAATGGACCCATATGTTCTCTAACCCATATGTTGCAACGGGATCAACTTTAAGTTCAAAAAGTTGTAGGGCTGTTTCTAGTGAGAGTTTGTTTATTGACTTAATGTCGCTTATGGCTCTTATCGCAGCATTTACTCTGTCATTTACATGGTTTGTAAACACGCTTCCCTGTGTTTGGAAAGTGACTCCCAGATACGTGAAGCTAGTTACTTTTCCATTGATGTAGAAAATGCCTCGTCTGCCCCGAGGTTTATTATAAAATATGTATAACAGACTCACCTTGAGAGATTTAGATTCATTTACTTGTTTTCTGCATCCTAAAGATTTACAGAAACTTTTAGTTGTAGGAATCAGATTGAAGGGCGGAGGAACTGTATCACCTTCTTCAAAGTAACTCATCCATAAGCGGGTGCGAGCAAACTTCCATTCTATATCAGAACGTTCCTGAAAGAAATAGAGCATTTGAAACATAGTGTAACCCAATGTTTGAATTGTCAGGAATTTAACACAAAAGAAACTATTGTCACAGAGCAACTCGGTACATTTATATGTGATAAGTTACACACATCAAATTGTAATAAACCTACCTAATACACCTCCGTTTTGAGTGTAACTATGAAGATTGTCTTATTCATTTAAAATTAAAAAAAAATAAACTGTGTGCCAACACCAAGCTAGAATCAATAGTGATGATGGTAATAATAAATTAACTCACTAACACTATTAATAAATCCATAGGTCATAGTTATATGGAAATAAGCTCCCTCCTCCATGGTGTGACAGGGCTAGAAGGCCTTTGGCACACCAGCCGGCTGTAAATCTCACATCCAAACATCCACATGTGTTAATCACAGAGGTAGATGATCAACAGCCAGTGTAGGAGTGACATACTAACATGTTGTGAACATGTTGGTCCCCCAGCTGTTATAGCTGATTTTCTCAACCTGGAGCCACTACTTGTTGTAGCTACCCAAATGCATCATGATGTAGGATGATACACCGGCCCCATACTGGCAGAAATTCCATGAGAAAATTTCTTCCCCCATAACTCTGCACCAAGGCATCATGCCTTAACCACTTGGTTATGGTGTGGGACTCCATACATCCCTACACTGAGTTATCGTTTTCCAGTCATTCCTTCTATAATTCAACTCCCTTAAATCATGGTAATACTATTCTCCCACCTCATTCTTAATGGATGCTCTCCTTCTGGTTTTCTTACTAGAAGTTTCAATGTCCCTCTCTCTGGTTTTCCTACAGAAACTCTTTCATTCCCCATTCATGCCACATGTTATGTTGTGCCCATTACTGTATACAATATTTAACCATTTTTATTATATTGGTTTCATATAAAGATCATGTACCTCATATTCTGCTCATAGGAATCTAAAATGCTTTTATTTTTATAAATGGGGAAACCTATGCTGAATCAGCTAAAGGAAGAGAAGCCCAACCTGATATTAGAAGAATTGCTTTTCTCATATAACTGCTTCAACCATTAGTTCAAATACTGTCATAATTATAAATAAGTTGGGTCTCTTGTTATCTTACCTCATATTGCTTTGTTTCTTGTAGAACATGTTTCAAAACATCTTTGCTCCATCGTCAGTTGGTAGAGACTGACAATCTTTAAGTGTCGCCTGGATCTTGACTCCTACTCCCTCTTTTTATGGTCGAAACAACTTGCTTATTAAATCTATCTCCCTGGGAATTTCAAAATTTATGATTCTCTCCTTGTTCTTCTGTATGTAGATTTTTTTCCCATATGATGAGTTCTTTTGTGTTTTCAAACTGTTTTAATAATTTTGCATTTACATCTATTTTATGTTTTTCTGATGACAGTCCCAACTTATTTATTAAGTAGAACCTCATAATGTTACTGTTTATTGTATTTTCATAATTATCACAAGTGTTACCTGTTTTTTTTTTAAATAATGGATTATTTACAAATCAATCAAGTCTTTTGCAAAGGCTACATTAAACTACATAAGAGCTTTCTGTAACATTCCAATTAGGAACACAGAGAAATTGCAACAAATTTACCTATAGATCTACCCCTAAAGAAAGTGAAGAGAAAATGACTCACTGAAGCTCTATTATATTAAACTTACCTCATTAGTTAGTCTATTTCTTTTATTCAATGCCCCAGGTTGTCATTTCAACATTTGTGGTGTTCTTTCCTGGCATTGGCATTATTGTAACCAACTTTTGAGGTGGAGTTATGCTTCCCCGGGTATATGATGGGTGATGATGATGATGATAGTGGTGCACCAGGAAAATTCTTATTCCTAAACTTAATCTAAGGTGAATATGAATGATGTTGATTATGAATGCCATATGATGATCGGGGACTGTTTGATTCTTAAAGTTTCCTGATATTAGTCTTACAGATGAGAAAAAACCTCAAAAAAGAAAAAAACTTCAACCAGGAAACTTGTCCTGACCGAGACTTAAACTAGCTGCGTGACAAGGCACAGCGATAATTCATTAATTTATGTTCTCTATAATTATGTGTTGAGTTGGGGCTGTCAATGGGCAGAATCCCATCAACATGTTTATTTAAGAAAAAAGTATTTAATTAAAAAAATATCTTGGGGATTTTTTAAATTATGATTTCAAGAATAATAATAAATTAAATAATTTCAGTAAGTTAAACAAATTGTCATGTTTCACTTCTCTCCATTGAAGGAAACATACCAATAAGTTAGCACCTACTGAAGACCTGCATATATGCTTTTAGTATTCATCTCAATGATGGATAAATCATATTTGAAGAGAAAAATTATACGCTCAGACCAGGGCTTTGAACCTGGGACCTTTGGTTTTCTAGACCAAGTGCTCTACCAACTGAGCTACCGTAGCAAGTTCCAATCTAAATGCAAATTTTTCTCTATATGTGTTGTAATTCCCGCACACCGAGTGCTATGAAACCTTTGCTTCTATCTCTGTAAAAGTCGCCATTTGCAAAGATAGAAGCAAAGGTTTCATAGCGTTTGGTGCGCGTGAATTACAATGTATATAGAGAAAAATTTGCATTTAGATTATAATTTACTCCGATAGCTCAGTCGGTAGAGCACTTGGTCTAGAAAACCAAAGGACCCAGGTTCAAGCCCTGATCTGAGCATATAATTTTTCCCTTCAAATATGACCTGCATATATACTGGTTAGCAGTGAATTTCTACACAAAACACATGAAAAAACTCAACATTAGAAATACAAGCCTTATTGTATACAACTAAAAATTCTGGGTGTAATATGACATTAGACATTGAAGCATCTATAAATAATCAATTAAATAAAAATTATATATTTATAAACATTTTAATCTCTATCAATCTTCGGGTTTTTACAGCTGCTGCCGTCTTCCCGTGCCAAATCTCCAAAGCCTACGGTCTTGGGCATCTTCGATGCTTAGCCCTCTATCTTGCATTACTGTCTTCATGTTTTCCTTCCATGTTAACCTTGATCTCCCACTTTTCTTCTTTCTGTTCGGATGCCATTCATATAGTTGCTTCGGCCATCGCTCATCTTTGTGGCAATTCATTCATCCAGCCTCCTGTGTAAATCTAAATAAATACCTATCGGCAATAATAACCAGATGATATTATAACATCATTAAATGAAGCAGTTACTGGACTTAGGTCATATTTATATTCAAATTGATCAGGGAAGAGAGTGGAACCTGATTATGTAAGAGCAAAGGCCGTATAAAATGATCCAAAGAAGTCAGCATCAATGTAATCAAATTATTAGTTATTAAAGAATACTGACAACTCAGGTAATGTAAACCTTTCTTTTGTGAAGACGGAAGTGGCTGACACATGATAATAACTTACTAATGACAATGATCCTTTGCTCGACAGATTGAGTAGAGATATCTTCTAAGCCTCCAGTTAACTGATTTAGCGTGATAACCATAACCCATTAGCTAATGTACAAGCGGGGGTTTTACCCTGACACAAACATCGTTAGCAAAAAGTGTGGGAACATGGCAAGTTTCTAGCGTCGGAAGCCTAGGAAAAAACCCAAGCCTAAGAAGAAAAAACCCAAGCCTAGCTAATGTTTGTGACTAGACTGTACGTGAAGCCAGCACGGGAAAAAAGGTCCAACCTCTGAAGGCGTAAATCGCCAATAATAAATTTGTAACACCCCCGGGATCAAAATAGGAGGGCGCATTAACCAATTATATGTTTCGTTATATGTGCCTAAGCACAGACCTTAGGTCCACGTGATCGAGGTAGTGGGAGTAACTAATTTACCTATAGGCGAGAGAGGCTTCTCCTCGTCACTTTTCTTCTCGTATACGATCAAACAAAGTAACTTCTCAAAAACACTGCGTTCCGAGAGTTAGATAAATTCACTTCACATATAGACAATTACTTGCAGTGTATAAAAGTTAAGAATAAACTACTTTTACCAGACATTCTTTACACATTAATTCTGCCCGACGAAGTCCTCGTGGAATCCCGAGATAAGAACCTCGACTCTACCGAATACCAACCGAGCAACCTAAGTTCTCACACATGGAGAACTCCTTCAGTATTCCTAGTGTCACCAAATCCAATCTTTACCTCTTGGCTCAACAATAACCCCTCTCCATATTGGCTCCCTAACGTGCGGGCAGAATAGGTCGTAAAGTAACACACGAATAGAAATCAACGGCAGAACGACTAAGTCCCACGACCACGAGGCAACCAGGACAGAGAAGATGATGGCAACAAGCAGACAGACAGCAACTGAAGGAAGGAAGCAGTAAGTGACACAACAACAGAATAAGCATTTTTTTTACTTTTTACCTATATAAGAAACCAAAATATTACAGTGATTTAACGGAGAATATATCTGTGTGTATTTATGTTGTTAAGAAGTACGAATAGAAAGAGGCAGGCAAATAAAGATAAAAAAAAAATGGATAGGAAACACGAAGAGATTAGGGAGAAGGCTTGTGGGCAACTGATTGAAGGAGAGAACGAAATCGCAAGGATGGGAGAGGATAACGAAGATGGCAGAGAGAACTTAGAGCAGAGCACAGGGGAAAATAGTGAAAACAACGCAAGAGTAGAAGCTAGAGGGGAAGTAGAGGACAAGGGAAATCCAAGCACCGACACCATGAAATACATGGAAATGCTAATGTCGAGAATAGAGGAGATGGATAGAAGTAGGAAAATGGATTTAGAGACGATGGATAGAAATAGGAAAATGGATTTAGAGGCAATGCAGAGGAATATGAAACGGGAATTTGAAACTTGGAGAGGACAGATGGAGATAAGCAGGGAAAAGGATGTATTTACGTTGAAAGAAACATTAAGGGATGAGATGAGAAAAGATAGAGAGATGCTAGAAGCGAAAATAAATGAATCGTCAGCGTGTGTAGAACTAAAGATAAATAAAATGGAACAAAAACTTATTAAAGACTCAGAGAAAACAGAAAACAGGGTAATAAGTCAAATGAGAACAGAGATGAACAATAGTATAATAACGTTACAAACTAACTTAGGGGAGAAACAGGAGGAATTACAAGGGGAAATAAAACGAGTCGACAAGAATGTGCTCTGTAGTGTAGAGAACTCGGACAAAAGGGTAAATTATATGTGTCTATTTGTACAAAAGCCAGCCCACGAACAAGAAACACTAAAGCCCCAAGTAGCTCAGAAAATTGTTGAGCAGGATAAACGCTCAGAAATGATAGAAACAATAGTTGATTCTAGATTTAATGAGTTAGGCACTAATATAGAACAGAAAGTGACTAATGAAATCAGCAAACTAAATGATGAAATAAGTGTCATCACAAAGAACATAAATAGTAGAGGTCAAAAGGATAGGAACCCCGAAAATGAATCATACGCGTCGGAGAGTGTTTCTTGGACGACGGCTAATCACAAAACATATGCACGTATAGAGATACTAGGGAACCCAGAGATCGCTAGTAATTCTGTGGCGCATACTAACATAGATGATAGAAGTAAGAATCATTTGAAAAATTTTGACAAAAGTCTAGTAATTATATGTGAATCTAAGGATGAGATTGAGACTGTAAAGACCCGATAAATTACCATGCGAGTGTTCAGAGTTTGTTTGCGTGTGGGCGTAGCATCGCAAAACATGTATATAATAATAGTACAGGAGGCCTTTGCGAGTTAACAGACTGTGAAATTAGACACTAATAGTATTAAGGGTAGATAGACGGACAGTGAAAATGACACTCGAAAAATAGGAGGGAGAGATTTTTACACGTAAGAATGACAACGGAATGGATATATTACGTATGTGTGTATGTCTTGCATTGTACTATATTGTATTGTGTGCACAGGTAGACACTACTGTGATTTTAGGTATGAGATAAAGGTCAATGTAAACGCTGAAATTATGCAGTACCCAGGTAAGGAAGTGGTTATATACCGACAAAATTTTGATATAACATACAAAAGGTACAAACATATAAGCTCTACATAATCCCCCCCAAACGAAAAAAAAAAAAAACAAGACCTGATAAATTATACTTAAATGCATGAACCAGTTTTCACGGGATTCGAACTCAATACTAGCTGAGATTAGGACATAAATGAAAAGTATTAGTGAAAAAAAAATAAATAAGTGTTGTATGGTAAAGTACCAAATATAATCAGTAATTAAAATAAATAACACTAATAAAGTGATTAAATAGGCCTAGATGAAAACGCTAATCGCGAGAGGAAAGGGCAAAATGACTGCGAAAAAAAATAAAGTGAAATGTCAATTTAGGTATTAATCATGATAATACCCCCATATTGATGAATATGATATAATTAATTGAATTAGGGTGAATACATAACACATGCATGTCCACTTTCAGCTAAGATTGAGGGTGATTAATAAATTGTTGATTTGAACTTATCGATAGAGAATGGATCTATATTTTTAAATGTTTTAACCCAATCGCTCGAGCAGGAAGCTGCAGTATCTACTTAATCCAGTAAATGTTAAAATGAGCCCAGATAGGCCATTGTCATTGTTTAATACATATAGGTAATTGAAGAAACTTGTACAACAATCTGAATACGAATAATATCATGATGATTATGATTCTTTTGTCTAAAATAACAATCAGACAGCGTAAACATAGGAGCTAATGAGACAGGGTGAAGCTCAATGCACCTTAATTGAAAGGCCGAGTGACGGTGTGAACCTATAAAGCGTGAGGAATTTATTTGTTGATTATATTTACAGAATTTAATTTGTAGACGTGGGCCGAAGCGGCACGTCACTGTGTTTGTATAACACGTGCTATTTTGTTGAAAATATTTGAGGGCAAGGGATCCCGTATTATCTAATAATGAGATGAGATGAAGTCATGGTCGCTGGTGAAAGCGAATGTGACATTTGTGCGAATTTGTATTCGATGTTAATAATGAGATGAGATGAGGTCATGATCGCTGATGGAAGCGAATGTGACAATTTGTGCGAATTTGTATTCGATGTTAATAATGAGATGAGATGAAGTCATGGTCGCTGGTGGAAGCGAATGTGACATACTATACGATTCTGCATTCGAAGGAAATGATTTTGCACGCTTAAGAAAATAACGTCGTTTGGCTGAGCAATGATATAGCCAGCTATGCTTTGGCAAAGTAAATGGGCCGAAATATGTTGAGAATAAAATATTAAGAATCATGAATATTTCATGGATTAATAATCATGATGAATTCGTATGTGTGCAATACCTATGGGGAAAATATGATATCAGGATGTAATACTATCAATAATAATTGTTTATAACGATAGCACAGCTGCTTAAACGCGATATGTAGTATTTTGGTCGCAACGATAATAGAGACATGTAAATCCGTCTTATTGACTCAATTTAAATTACAGTTAGCAAAAGAGAAGTATTATTCGACATATGGTTTGAAGAGGACAAAACTGGTTCATCGCACATGACTTCCCACGCTGTAGACGCCACCTTATAATGTAGGTAGATATTAAGGGGGTAGATTAAAATTAAAATGAAAATAAACCGTGACACATGAAGAAGCCTTCTATGCTATAACTGGTATTCAACCCAAATAAGTTTTGAATGGTAATTGTTAAAGCATGAATGGGTTGAGTGAGGCCACACAACCACCAAATTTATATTAAGGGTGTAATCGCTTTGTTTTTTCTGTTATGAATATTTATAGATATGTCATTATTACGCAGAAAGTGAGTTCTATTTAACCTCAAAGAACGATCCCAGGTAAAAGGGATACAATATCGAGTGTTTTAACATCTGAACAGAATTGAAGGGCTGGCAACACTCTCAGGATTAACGTGCTCTTCACTCACAATATATCAATACGCCATTTTTTTTCTTTAAAGGCCACTATAGCGATGATACTAGCATTATATTACGCGAGAGGATTATAAACAAATAAAAAAATCCCCTGATTTTTCCATTTGTTTATAGGGCATTTGTGGCAATCCATTCATACAGCCTCCTGTGTAAATCTAAATAAATCCCTATCGGCAATAATAATCAGATGAAATTATAACAACATTAAATGAAGCAGTTACTGGACTTAGGTCATATTTATATTCAAATTGATCAGGGAAGCGAGTAGAACCTGATTATGTAGGAGCAAAGGCCATATAAAATGATCTAAAGAAGTCAGCATCAATGTAATCAAATTATTAGTTATTAAAGAAGGCAGACAACTCAGGTAATGTAACCCTTTCTTTTGTGAAGACGGAAGTGGCTGACACATGATAATAACTTGCTAATGACAATGATCCTTTGCTAGACAGATTGAGTAGAAATATCTTCTAAGCCTCCAGTTAACTGATTTAGCGTGATAACCATAACTCATTAGCTAAATGTGCAAGCGGGGGTTTTACCCTGACACAAACATCGTTAGCAAAAAGTGTGGGAACATGGCAAGTTTCTAGCGTCGGAAGACTAGGAAAAAACCCAAGCCTAAGAAGAAAAAACCCAAGCCTAGCTAATGTTTGTGACTAGACTGTACGTGAAGCCAGCACGGGGAAAAAAAGGTCCAACCTCTGAAGGCGTAAATCGCCAATAATAAATTTGTAACACCCCCGGGATCAAAATAGGAGGGCGCATTAACCAATTATATGTTTCGTTATATGTGCCTAAGCACAGACCTTAGGTCCACGTGATCGAGGTAGTGGGAGTAACTAATTTACCTATAGGCGAGAGAGGCTTCTCCTCGTCATTTCTTTTCTTCTCGTATACGATCAAACAAAGTAACTTCTCAAAAACACTGCGTTCCGAGAGTTAGATAAATTCACTTCACATATAGACAATTACTTGCAGTGTATAAAAGTTAAGAATAAACTACTTTTACCAGACATTCTTTACACATTAATTCTGCCCGACGAAGTCCTCGTGGAATCCCGAGATAAGAACCTCGACTCTACCGAATACCAACCGAGCAACCTAAGTTCTCACACATGGAGAACTCCTTCAGTATTCCTAGTGTCACCAAATCCAATCTTTACCTCTTGGCTCAACAATAACCCCTCTCCATCTTCCATTCTTAAGACATGTCCTAACCACTTTAATTCGTTCTCCTCAATTCTTTCAATTATGCTTTCTTCTGCTTCCATTATGTTTCTAATTTCCTTATTTGTGACATGTTCTAATCTAGACTTTCTGGCACTTCTTCGTAAATAATACATTTCTAGAGCTATTAGTCTATTCTTGTAGTACTTATTGATTGTCCATACCTCACTTCCATACATTGCAACAGATTCCACCAATGTTTTACCAATATATTTTTTTGTGTCTTTCCAAATATGCTTATCCCACCATATGGAATTTAACGATGATATTATTTGCTACTCAATTGAATTCTATGTTTTGTGTTCTCTTTGCCTATACCTTCAATGTTATCCATAATTATTCCCAAATATTTAGTTTGATTCACTTGCTTTATTTTGGATTCCTTCTTCCAATAAACTATTTTGTAAATTAAGTACTGTTATAAATATAAGAGAGCAAACAGGATCATTGCAATTGTTTGACATTGTATACAAAGCAATCAAATTAAATGCAGTTGTTATTCTGAATGTGGGTACTTACTGAAATAATCTGGTATGAATTTGACATCATAGCTATAAGCATGTTCAACAAACAATGATATTAATCACTGAATAAGAACCAAACATCAGAAGAGCCCAAAATCTAGTAAAACTCTTGATGCCTCTCAGTTCAAATGCCATCAAATCTACTAATCCAAAACTGGCCCAGAACAAGGATTGTGATGTTTCAAATAAACTGAAAAGAAGATAGTATCAATTTTTAAAATATTAGAATAAATTGAGATAGTGTTATTAAGTCACTTTTTCTCAAAAGTATTAACAGCACAGAAAAATCCAATGCAAATTTAGAAACAATGAGTAAAACAAATATCCTAACAAAATATATGAACAAAATATTGACAATTGTACTGCAAGGAACTTTTACAATTAATTAAAATAAAAAAGTGAAAAAATAATGTAAAAATTTGAAAGAAATATCTCTATTAGTTTTGAAGTATCAAAATTCACTCATGGCTATCTTTAAAGTGGAAACATACTTAGCAAATCGTCTCCATATGGAACAAGCCTTTTCTTCATTGTCAAAGTCAGCCATACCATCCGGAGTATGATAACACTTTTGTTTTTCAAGATCTGCATAATACCATAATAGCTGATTCATTCCTGAAAAGTAATATGATTATTAGATTTGTTATTGCACTCATTTTTAGGATTTGAGACTTGTATTTATGAGGTTTACAAACCCAGCTAGGATTTTTTCATGATTTTTCTGAATTGCCAAGACAAATAATGTATTAGAATTACATTTCATCATTAATTGCCATTTCACAATCCATTGTACTTAAATTAGCGAGCTACTATACAAAACATGATTACACACATAGATTGTTAGAGATTTATGATGTGCTATGACCTTAATTACATTGAGCAACAAAAAATAATTTTTTTTTGTCTCAGAAAGAAAAATATGTGATTCTGATAGTATTTTTTCTCCTGAATTTAAATATGATATCGGTTCTTCTCCATCACACAAGGTTTCCAAGAGACAGGAATTTATAATTTCAAACACTTTAATGTTTTCTACATTCATAAGTACACAATATTCGAACATTCGGACTCACCTAGAAAGTAAGAAATGACGATTTTCTGCTATATTTTGACTGTGGAGCATCCCTCTTGATGGTCCAACAATAATCGGCCAGCATATTAGGATTCCATTTGCTTTGATATCTTTTTTCCATAGCTGAAATCTCCTGAGTTAGCTCATTTGGTTTTATTTTACAATGGACAAATGGATGAAAAAACATTTATTAAAAAAAATAATTATTTAAATCCATGGGTGAGGTAGGTTATATGCTGGTCAGAATTCTACACTTACATTCTTATGCCATTGATGCACTAAACACTTGTAAGCACGTTTTGTACTGTTTTAAACATTTTGCAACAATCTTCAAGCTTTCTTTACAATACCGGTATTTTATATTTATATATTTATGTAAAACATGATCGTGGATACATTACTTACTTGCTACTTTCCCATGTTGTTCCAACGTTGCCACCATTTGAAAAAATTTCAAACCATATTTAGTGTTAGTGTACGTAAAATTAGTTTATAGTTTATTAAATAGTATGCATATAAATTGTTTTGTTAGGTTAGGAAATGGGAAGTTGGTTTACGTCCATTTTTTTAAGCATTTGGGAATGAATAATATGCATATAAATAGTTTTCTTTCGTTAGGAAATGGCAAGTTAGTTTACGTCCATTTTTTTTTTTCCATTTGGGAATTTATTCCTGAAGTTGGTAATGCCGACTGCAGAGCCATCTAACGGAGGCTATATTAACCATTACAGCAACTCCTGCAACTCACACATGTGCACTGCGATTCTGTGGAACTTAGAAGAATTTGTGTCCTCCATATAACCGACTTTTTCCAAATCCATTAATTGAAATTGAAATAAAAAAAAAACTGTGGGTGATGGAGAAATTCCGAATACAAATTTGAAAACACGATAAAAACTGCATTAAGTACAACTATTGGTACTCATGAGACAAAAATCATGTTGACCAGTGTTATTAGTACTGGTATTGGAAAAATTGTTAAAGTACAAAATATTCTCTACATTTGGATTCTGATTGAAAATTTCACATCACCATTTACTTAAATAATGAAGACTATAACAATTGAATGTGAAGATATAATGTTCTGTTCTTACTTATTCCATGGTAAAAGAAATACTAAGTTCAAGGAATTATATATTTTTTAGCTGTATAATAATAGACTGTGGCTCCACATATAGTTAATTAATATAATTTTAATTAATATCAATTAATTCAAATATAAAATAATATCACTTTCGATGCAGTCAAGGATATGTATTGGCGTGGCAACAGATTATAAGCACCTGCAAAGAATTTAAGTTGTCTTAGTTATTTGCTCTTGAGTCTGGATATGGATATTTCCTTCTTGTCCATAATCAGTTGCATGGTCTCTCCAGGCTCTCTTGCTATGAATGTGTGTGGTTTTCCAGTTCTCATGTTTAAATTTACAGTAATCTTCACCAAATGTTATTTCGTTTAGCTAGTTGATCACAATATTGCTACAAAGTAAGGATATAATTAACTTCAAGTTATTTTGAGTCTGTTATATCTTACCTCAATATTAATGTTGATTTGTTCTTGAACATGTTTTGATTAGTCTGCAATCATCATCAACATCATGGCCAGACTTATAATTAAATTTTTTGTTTTTAAATCATTATGAAGTTACATTATGATATTTTAATTTTAGAAACTTTTTAATTTCACTATTTAAATTTGAAACATTTTTATTAAACAGTTGAATGTAGGAGGCCACCATCTTGTTTGGTTCTTTGGAACACAGATCCAGGGCCGACAACATGAAGAAAAGAAAAAACCAGTTTGCAAACAAGCTGAAGATGGAGCAATAAGCTTTGAAACGATCATCTAACAGAATAAACATATGAGGTAAGAATGTTAAAGAATACAAACTCACATATTATAATTAACTTGTTGATTTGTATAAATGTTTTATACTGGTGTATTATTATTATTATTATTATTATTATTATTATTATTTTAAAAATCTTTTTTAAATACATTTGAAATGGTATGGACACCACATAAGAATGGAAGAAGATAGAATATCAAAGAAGATGTCTGATTGGAAAGATAATGGAAGAAGCAGAAGAGCAGACCCAGAAAACGATGGATAGATGGAGTGAGAAGTATGGACGCTAGTGATTTGAGGGAAGAAGATGCTTTAGACAGAAACCTCTGGTGACAAATCACTTTGGGTTGAAGTAGAACTACTGTAGTGTGGAATATTCCTAATAAAAAAAATCTTATTTAATTTCAGCTCTAGAAATCTAAGCATTTTCATTATTATAGATTTGATTTTTAATATTAAATTTTGAATAAGTGGAACAAGATATTTTATGTGTGTGTGGATGTGTCCAATGTTCAGGATTTAACAGCGAAATTCCTTCTAGCATCGCCATATTTAGTTCTAAGATCTTTAAAATGCTCAAGAGAGTCACATATTTTCAGATGTTTCATGTTCATGTGATTTTAATTTCTGCACAACAAACATTAACAGGGGTCAGTAAACTAATTC
Organism: Diploptera punctata; assembly: GCA_030220185.1. NCBI lineage: Eukaryota > Metazoa > Arthropoda > Insecta > Blattodea > Blaberidae > Diploptera > Diploptera punctata. The sequence continues at coordinate 59,439 of JASPKZ010002716.1, read as the reverse complement.
AATGAAGTTGCTTTGTGAATCATTCATGATTAGTAACTAGTCTGAACATGGACACAACAGATTTTCAAGGTACAGTAATTGATTTAAAGTCTTGAAATGGAATGTTCCATCTTGAATTCTGATGTTCACTAGTTGACACTGTATATCAGCTATCATATACACCATGTTCCAAAATGATTGACGGGGTTTCAAAATTGTTTAATTTCCCTTACATGATATATATAACAAAACTTACATGGGATTAAAGAGAAACTCTTCAAGTTTTTATAACATACTTTATAAGTGTTTGATGTGAGCACCTTTTGTTACACAGCACACATCTAACCAATAGTCGAATTCCTCGCTAACCTTGGTCAGCACATTTGGTGTAATGGATTCAACAGTAGAAACAACCCTTCTTCTCAACTCTGCAAGATCAATGGGAAGTGGTGGTATGTACACATGGTCCTTCACATACCCCCACAGGAAGAAATCACAAGGTGTGAGATCAGGAGTTAGTTAAAATTAAATTAAAATGGTGATTACTGTTATTTTTTTTTCTTCTGATAACAAGAAAAGTTCTCTTTTATTTTTATGATGATTTTTATTAATTTATTTTTTGACAAATAGGCCTATATCAGATTTTGTCTTACTGTATAGCATATCCATCCATAGTAATTTTGCCCAAGGGCAGGTCTTTCACTGTAATGATAGCATTTTCATGCTATGCTTTGCAGTTTTACTAGGGAATTACAGGTGTGTAGCTTCCCCTTGCTTTCCACACTGGTGATGGATGATGATGTTAATGATAAGGATGATGATAATGGCCAGATGATTTTTGGGGACCGTTGGGCCCTAAGCTTCCTGACATTTGTCTTATAGGTGAGGAAAAACCCCAAAAAAAACCTCACCCAGGAGCCTGTCCCGACCAGGAATCAAACCCAGGCCCACTGCATGACAAGGCACAGTGGTGGACGTGTATAGCATATAATTGACTTAGCTACATTGGAGGACTATATTCTTACTTAATTTTGAATCCATTTTAATAAGAATATGTAGTGGATTACTGTTTGCTGTGTGCAAGCTCAGATGGTAGCTTTTTCATGTTACAATTTTAATTGGTATATTTTCAATCTAGGTGTTAGGAAGGGTAGTGCTGTACAATTTTTAATTACAAGATTATGCACCAAGTGCCTGTATTATATTCCAAATCTCTCCACAGTCCATATGTTGATAAGGCATGTGATACTGTAAACAGTGATATGTCTGTCAGATGGGGTATTAAGGCTGCTTTTCGACAAGAATAGGCTAAAATTAATATAAAATTATAGAATATTCACCTGAAAGGTCCGTCTCCTCAACTTAATTATCATTTAACTGTAGCGCTTTCGGGACTTGTCCCATCATCAGCAGGATTCAAAACTGGTGTTTCACTGAAGATCTGGTAGAGGGGGTTGCATGTATTGGGTTCGTTTTCGTTTATCAGGCTGTCGTTGTGAGCTGCTTTCATGATTTCCATCTCTTCGAGTACGTTTATTTTCGCTGGATTATTTTCTCTGTGCATTACTGTTAGGGTGTTTTCAATATTTAACATGCGATGTCCTTCATGGATAACGTGTTTTGCATAGCTTGATTTACTTCATTTACTTCATTCACGCAGAAGGTAAATCAAGCTATGCAAAACACGTTATCCATGAAGGACATCGCATGTTAAATATTGAAAACACCCTAACAGTAATGCACAGAGAAAATAATCCAGCGAAGATAAACGTACTCGAAGAGATGGAAATCATGAAAGCAGCTCACAACGACAGCCTGATAAACGAAAACGAACCCAATACATGCAACCCCCTCTACCAGATCTTCAGTGAAACACCAGTTTTGAATCCTGCTGATGATGGGACAAGTCCCGAAAGCGCTACAGTTAAATGATAATTAAGTTGAGGAGACGGACCTTTCAGGTGAATATTCTATAATTTTATATTAATTTTGAATAAACCTCAACGGAACACATCATGATTCTTATAAAAGTTAAGAATAGGCTATCTGCTGGCATCATGTTTCTCCTTCTCTCTTCTTTTCAGCATCTCTCAGGCAAAATACACCACACACACACACACACACACACACACACTATAGACTTAATCATACACTCATCCTATATTCCTCTCTGCACATAATATAATTAAGCCTATACATTATCTACATGAAGTGGTCTGCCAAAGTTGTGTAAGAACTGAAAATAGACCAATCTACATGCCTAAAGCGGAACCTGAAGCACAAAAAATATAATGGGTTTCATTGGAACACATACACACCCATTCATAATTAAATATGAGAAATAACATTATGAGGTTCTTAATTCAATCAATGAATGAGTCATTTCTTATCTTACCTCATAGTTTATGTTTTCTTAAACATGGGAACTGCAGTTTTCAAGAGGCATCCCTCCCATTTTCAATTGACATTATGACTACTGGATTTTTGTTGGAATCTCCATCTATAACATTGCCACCTGATGTTGATTTGATGAACTTCGAGATCGGATCCCGTTCATCGGGAATTTTGAAATTCATGGATCTAAATTTGTTCTTCTGAATATGTATATATTCTCCCAAACTGTCAGTTCTAAAGGTTTTTCTGAATGTTTTTGAAATCTGGCCTCTTTTTCAATTTTTATGACTCTCCAACAAACTACGTGCTGCATTAACTGATTTTTCAATTTCACCATTTTTAAGATTCCTGAAGTGTTCTTTTATGTGAGTGTCAAAATTACTTTTTGTTTTTGCTATGTATACTTTATTGCAGTCTTTACAACTAATTTGATAAACTCCAGATTTTTACTAATGGGAGTATTCATTTTCTTATTGATTGTTATAGATTACCAAGGCTAAATTTATTTTTTGGTGCCAATGTAATATTGAATTTCTTGATTTTTTTTTAAATTTGTTATGTATTTCAGGATGATAAGTAATTTTCTATAATTATTTTCCTTTCTTTGAATCAGATTGCAGGGTGGTGTATTCTTTTAATTTTTTTGTTGCCTGAATTTCTTTAATTTAGTTATAATTATTTCCATTCCAAAACCATTTAAATTAGCCATGCTCAAAATTTTATTGTATTCTGTCTTAAAATCTTCTTCATTTAGTGGAATATTTAATAATCTATATATAAAACTGTTGGAAATTGCATGTTTATGTGCTTATTCAGTATATAAAGGAAGGGTACTCATACTGACAATTATATAAAGTCTTCAGGTTTCAATCATATTGCGCATAAACATGCAATTTTTCAACAGTTTGATATATAGATTATTATTAAATACAACAAGGCTGTGCTTCTTCAATTTTTGTAAGAATCTTCAGACATTTAAAATTGAAGCAAATGTGTTTATGATCTTAAACTTGACAATCCTGAACTTCATGTACATGACTCAAGTTTTGAAGGTTGCAAAGATTGACAGAATTTCCATACTTCTTGTTCTTATTCTTACTATTTTTCTTTTAATTATTTTGACTTGCTGTAATCTCATTACTAATTTTTCAGCTCAATGCTTCATTGGATAGTTTACTTTTTTTTTTTTTTTTTTTTGCTTCAGAGTTTCTGTATATGTCTCTTGGGTTGACTTGGTAGAGATTTTTGTTGACAACAAAGCAAGACTACGGTACTCACACAGCATCCTAAGAAAATGGTGCAGTGAATACTTCCACAAGCATCTCTGAATTTAGGTGAGATAGGTGATGATAGCTTGGTGTCTGTTTATTTTGCTTGCAGTCTATACTAAAAAGCAAGTTTCTTAAATATGTGTAGGGATTCTACTGGAGTTTCATCAAACACTCACCACATCCAAATGCAAAAAGAACCAAAGAGTAGATGAAGAAAAATTTAAGGATATCTATGATCATCCGACCAAGAGAAATTTGTAGAGGCCCCAAGTGTGGATTAACACTGAATATATGCACCAGTTTCATATAACTGAAAAAAATCATATATACTCATGCTTGCAAAACAATATATTATAGAACTAGATATAAAAAGCAAATCTTTATTAGACTGTATTTTTCTATATTCTTTGGTGATTTTATATTGAGTTGATTATTATCAAGGAATAATGGCACGTGGGATCATGTTGAAATGTTGAAATCAGTGATTAAAGGCCGACCTTGAATCCAAGACATGGAAAACCCATTATCAAGGAATAATAGCATGTGGGATTGTGTCGAAACGTTGGAATCAGTGGCCAGAGGCCAACCTTGAATCCATGACATGGAAAATCCAAGAAAACTTTCTTAATCATGTGTGTATATATATATATATATATATACACACACACACACATGATTAATATATGTAATATATGTATGAATAAGAAAGTTTTCTTGGGTTTTCCGCGTTGGAATCAGTGGTCATAGGCCGAACTTGAATCCAAGACGCGGAAAATCCAAGAAAACTTTCTTTATTTATACTTACATCCGTGAAAATCTGCAATATAACATATATATACACCGGTATATATGCATCTGCAAAAATCTGCAATATAACATATATATACCGATATATATGTATGTTATATTGCAGATTTTTTGCGGATATAAGTATGATTAAGAAAGTTTTCTTGGGTTTTCCATGTCATGGATTAGTTTGGCCTCTGGCCACTGATTCTGACATTTCGGCATGATCCCACTTGCCATTTTCAAGGAAAGATAAGTTTGAGTCACAGGTTTAGGTCTTATATAATTAAACACATAGAGTTTTCGCTGTGGTCCATTTCTGAAGCCGTACACCATCCAAGGTTTAGTTCTTACATAGTTAAACACCTTCAGTTTTCAGTGTGGTCCGTTTTGAAATCTGTACACCCATCCAAGAGTTGACCACACTCCATGTTGCCCAACCATGGTTTTCATCATATCTTCTTCGCTGTTCTGGGGATGACATGGTGGGCAGAGAGAGCAGTTTTCCATGTAGATGGTACACACCATGTCATCCCCAGAACAGCAAAGAAGATATGAAGAAAACCACGGTTGGGCAACATGGAGTGTGGTCAACTCTTGGATGGGTGTATGGCTTCCAAAACGGACCACACTGAAAACTGAAGGTGTTTAACTACATAATTACTAAACCTTGGATGGTGTACGGCTTCAGAAACGGACCACAGCGAAAACTCTATGTGTTTATTTATATAAGACCTAAATATGTGGCTCGAACTTATCATTCCTTGATAATGGTATGTGGGATCATGCCAAAACATCGGAGTCAGTGGCCAGAGGCCAAACTTGAATCCATGATGCGGAAAACCCAAGAAAATGTTCTTAATTATGTATATATATATATATATATATATATATATATAGGGTCTGTATTATATGTTGTAACTGCACAAACAGTGTTTTCACTCTCTGTTATGAAACGTGCATTATCCACTTAAATGCACTACCTAAATGCATTATCCACATTCGAGTGCACACTGTTTCCCTGCTTTAATTGCATAGAAAGTATAAATCTAATCTTATAACTAGGGCTAGGATTTATATGTATTAAAAATTAAGATTGCAACATAGTATAATGAGAAGTTAGACATCTGCCTGTCTTTTGTTTTGGTTTCACACACAAACAGTTGAATAGTATAATGAGAAGTTAGACATCTGACTGTCTTTTGTTTTGGTTTCACACACAAACAGTGGAATAATTTATACTATCTGCATTGCAATCTTATCTTTTATTACATAAAAAATCATAGCCCTACTTCTACATATGTTGAAAGGGTCATCCTTCTTGCATTCATTATACAGGCATTGTATCTGAAAACCACATTTTGGCTGATGCAAGTGAGTTCTTTCACTGTAATTTTTACATGAGCCAGTATTTACAAATTTATTTACAATTCTGTGAATTTGTTTTCTTGAAGGTGGCACTTCAGCAGGGAATGTCTGAATAAATTCATCATAGACTTATACTTAAAATAAATTTTACACAAGAAAATACAATGCACTACAAAAATCGGTCTTGCCATATTAATAACTTAAAACTGAATAATGAAGGTCAAACCAGATGCATGTTGTCACCCACTAATGCACCAATTTCACTGGCGCATCATATTTTTGTGTGTAAAAATTATTTTAAGTACGAGTCTATGATAATTTTTTCAGACATTTCCTGTTGAAGTGCCACCTTCAAGAACACAAATTCACAGAATTGTTAATAAATTGAAAATATTGGCTCAGTGCAAAACATTTTACAGTGAAAGAACTCACATTTGCTGGAATGTGGTTTCCAAGATACAAAGTCTGTACAACCCAGGAAGGATGACACTTCCATATATGTTTTAAGGTAAGATTATATCTAATACTTTTTGTACAGTTAACCCATTGGAGACACGTTTAAAGTGCCTAGCATGTTCACTGGGAACCCATTTAAATCTCCGGCTGCGCTGGACTTTAAATACACATACTCTGTTCTATCACTTATGATTTCAGATATTTTGTTTACCCCTGAATTTCTTTTAGTATCTTGTACTTTTACGAATAGCAAAGGAATGTGGCCTACCTGCTACCCTCTTTTGTGCATTGTAAACCGTTATGTTTTGTTATTTTCAAGGCTGTGAAAGTTGACAAACAATTCAGAAACCATCTTTTTGTAAAAGTTCTCGGACATTGCCTTGAAAGTAAACACAAATCATATGTTCAAACAAGACCGAAAAAAATAACAAACGCAATATAATACTGTACATAATAAAAATAAATATATGAAATAAAATAAGCATAGACCTATACATTATAAAATCAGGAAAAGTTCTTCGTATATTCTTTAATTATCATAGTTATATATCGACCTGTAAATATAAAATACTATAGATAAAAACTGGACGAAACTCACCTAATATTTCTACCATCAGTAGCATGCACGGTTACGTTGTCACTGTATATTATTTCATCGTCCGAATCTTCGTTCCATAATAATTCACTACAATCACTGTCACATAATATTTCATCCACTACTTCACTTAGTTTCTCAAAAGCAATACGTTCTCTCCTATTTACGCACATATTGCAAGAAAAAAAATTAATTTTAAAACTATGAATTTTAACAAATAAGCACTGAATTTATATTCACTTATATTTTACCGTAATAAATGCCTACAACTATAGTCTACTATTCTATAAATAATAACTAAAATAAACTATACAATACACTAGGCATATACATATTTACTTTACATAAACAAACAACACATTTTACTGATGGTGAACCGAAAATGTAAACCCACTAAAGAAACCTAACGTCTTACAGTGGGGGTTATAACACAACAACGAGTCTACCTCGTTGTGGGGCTGTTTGGACTTTCTACCTGCTCACGAGGGAGACTCGTTAAAAGTCTCCAATGGGTTAAAGCAGGGAAGCAGTGTCCATATCAAATCTGGCTAATGTCGGCTTTGTAGTGGAGAATGAAAACACCACTTGCATGGTTACAAAATATAATACAGACCAGACATATGTGTGTATATATATATATTGTCGTGCTTGTAGATGTGTTTAGGTGGAGATCATATTTTATGAAATTAACTTAATAAAATGATTACACAAAATTTTCAAATTTTCATAATTTATCTCACAATATTTCACTGTGATCACACAAATAATTTGCTGCTATTAGAGTCACTTCTTTCACAATTTATTTTATCACACAGTTCTTCACACACTCTAATGGGCTTCACTTAACACATTTACTTGGCTTCACACTTACGTTACTTTTACTCACCCATAATTTGGACAAGACTGGTCTTAAGACCCTCATACCTCCTTATGTATGTGAGGATAGAACAATCTGGAATCCCAGTCTAGAGTCCTCTCGAATGGAAGGCTCAAGATACTGACTTTTCCAGAATGGAGGTATAGACGCATGTGGAAATTGCTCTGCATGCTCACCGATATGTGAGTCATCAGCTCATGAATCTCCCTTTACCATACAAGGTGAGAACTGACTCTTGTTGCCATCCACAAAATTAAAAAAACCAGCCCAACAATTCATCGGAATATATATATATACAAAGACATTGTTCAACTTTATGGAAAAAAAAAATGAGAACACAGCATATTAAAATAAAATATTCAAAGACTTGTTGAATAGTTTGTTTAAATTGTAAAATGATTATTATATAAGAATGTACAGATGGCAGACTTGAATTGACTCATAACAACAGACCTCAACAGACAGTGTTAAATCAGTTTTTGGATGTGGAGTTACACCTAAAAGAAGAAAATAAATAGAAGTGTTCCTTTATTTATAAATAATGACTTACAATGTAGATAAGATGTCAAACCAGTTTAAATTCAATACCCTTTTTTGAAAAAGGATAGTGAATGACAAAGGAGAGAAATAATGTGCATTTGAATTGGAATGCCTGGTAGCTTAAGGGTCTAGAACGTTGATATAGAGAAACAGAGACATCTGGTTCAAATCCTGATTCAGGCATATATTTTTCTCTTCAAATTAAAAACGAATAGCATGTTTTACTGATATTGAATTAATTTCCCCATATACGTAGCCATAAGCAATTATATTGCTGTGAAAAAGTGCATAATATGAAGCAAAGAAATTTATTAGTGGAATGCAGGCTTTCACGGCCAGTAATCATGGTAGTAAAAGATTCCGGGCTATGTGGCCGTGGTCTATAACTGGCGTTTCTTCCAGACGTTTCTCCCTCAACTGCGGAGGGCATCTTCAGTGGCGAGCGCTAGAAGCTGTTGTTTCCCTGTCGTAGACTCGATCGCAGTCGAGTCTACGACAGGGAAACAACAGCTTCTAGCGCTCGCCACTGAAGATGCCCTCCGCAGTTGAGGGAGAAACGTCTGGAAGAAACGCCAGTTATAGACCACGGCCACATAGCCCGGAATCTTTTACTACCAAAGAAATTTATTGCTTTATATAAAAATCTTCAAATGTCAAAGCAAATAAATTACTTTGGAGAGTAATAATATAAAGAAAATAAATAAATAAATAAGTAAATAACATGATAAAATCATATGTTTCCTACCTCTCTTCATATAAATCTTCTATGTAGATCGCGATTTCGAGACCATAAATCACGATCTACTTAGAATATTTCTATGAGGAGAGGTAGAAAACAATTGATTTTATCATAAATTAAACCTCATAGTGATTAATTCCTGTAAAAGTTAAACATAACAATATGCTAAGTAAATTATAAGTAATAAATATAATTATAAAATATTTTTAATAATTATATAAAAATATAATATTAGTAAAAAAAAATTACCTGAAGATCATTCCAGCAGCAAAGGCTCCTTCAGAAAGTAACATTGGATCATATGGATCCCATTTCTCTCGTGGATACCAAGGATTTTTACCTTGCCAGTATTCTCTCTGAAAGAATTTAGTTATAATCAACTATGATTTGAAAATTTCTACAAGTGAACAAATTAGAAGTTTTAAAGAAAACAATTTCAGATAAAATTTAATAGCAAATAATATTTAATTTTAGGAAGTTATATTTTGAGGTTATTTTAATTATATTATTTTTGGTCTGGACACGTTTAAATTTTGGAGTAGATATGTTGATGATATAATTTGTATTGTTAAAGAAAAACATGTAGAAGATTCCCTAAAACTATTAAATTTACAGAGTACAAACATTAAATTCACCAAAGAAATAGAAGACAATAAACAAATACCTTTTTTTGGATCTTAAATTGGTCAGAAACGAAAAAAGAAAAATTGAATTCAGGATTCATAGGAAGGAAACTCATACGGAAAATTTTATAAAATCAACAGGGTTCAATCCAATTGGACATAAATTAGCAGCATTTAATAGTTTAACTCATAGATTGGTAAACTTACCCTTAAACGAAGAAGATTTCAAACATGAGAAAAAACACATAATCAAAGTAGCAAGAGAAAATGGGTTTGATGAAAAAATGGTACATAAAAGGATAGAAAAGTATAATATTTCAGCTATTTCTATTTATAAAATATAAACAAGCTTAGCCCCGTCTATCTTAAACCAAACTAAAAAAAATTAATTAATAATTAAAAAATTAAAGAAAAGTTTTAAATTAAAAAACAAAAAATGATAAACAGAAGTAATCTTGAAAAAGAAGAACCACCTATGAAAAAATATAGGAAATTCACATATCACCCCTGGGTACATAATAAATTTCAAAATATATTTGAGAAGTTTAATATTAAATTAGCACCAAAAAATAACTACAGTTTAAATAAACTAATAAAAACCAACAAAAATGAAAAAACTGATAAAAATAAAAAGTCAGGAATATATCAAATGAATGCATGGGTTGTGAAAAGATATATATAGGGAAAACAAAAAGAAACCTAAAAATTAGAACCAAAGAACACATAAGAAATATTAAAAATGGAGAAATTGAAAAATCTGCAGTTGCTGCTCATGTTTGGTCTGAAAAACATAATATAAATTCAGACACTAAATTATTAAAACAGTTAGAAAATACAAACGAGCTGACTATTTGGGAAAAATTTATATTCAGAAGAACAGAAACAGAGTTATGATTTTGATATTCCGATGGAGGGTGACCTTGTTTGGAGGTTCTTTGGCCAACCACAGGATGGAGCTGACATCGACATCCAGGTGGTGCAACATAATGCAACATAAATAAAACCAGTCTGGGAAAGCTGAAGATAAAACAGAGAATTGTTTTGAAACATGTCCAAGAACAAATCAACATTAATATTGAGGTAAGATGTCCAGACCAAAAATAATATAATTTAATAGCAAAATTTACATTTACATAATAATGTTGCTTGTTTTTATTTTAAATATTGTCTATCATCCTAAAACAATATTTATAACCAAATGCAAGTCTACAGGAAGAAAAAAAACAAAATTCAAAAATGCAAAATTGAGAAAAGCAATAATAATTTAGAAAAGGTTATATATTTAGAATAGCTGAAATATTATCATCATTATCATCATAGTACATTCACGAATTTAGGCCTCAAGAGAAACACCATCCAGAAGTCTTTTGAGTGGACGTCCTGGTCTTCTTCTTCCTGCAGGTTGATATCTTAACATTTGTTTGGGTATTCTGTGATCTTCCATTCGATGAACATGTTGCATCCATCTTGACTTATAATCAGAAATTTTGTTTTCTAAAGAATCCATGTGTAATTCTTCTAAGATGTCTTCATTTTTTTTGTGATCTAGTAGTGTGTATCCTGCAGTCCTCCGAAGGTATCTCATTTCAGCAGATCTAAGTCTCTGTATATCCTTCTGTTTCAACGTCCATATGACGTATTAAGAAAATATTAAGAAAATGAAATTATAAAAATTATTGACGATGAGTATTGCTTATAAATATCTAATATATACATTTCATGTATCTTCTTCTTCATCTTTCATCGTGAATCCTCATTTAGGAGGTCAAGTCTTGGAAAAAAAAAATGCCTCCAAAGTCTTGACCATTCCATAATTCTCTCTCTATAATTTCTTCCCAATTTATTCTTCATTAATTTTTCACATCTTTCCTAACTTGTTCCTCCCATCTGTGTCTTATCACTTCCTTCATGTACAATACTCTAGTGGCTAACTTAACAATGTTCCAGTGACCATTCTTTTAACATTTTATTCTTCTATCTACTATTTCATTGTCAAGCTTCAATTTGTTCCTTATTTTCATATGCATTATATATACATAACTAACTCACTGGCACTATCAAACTTGTAGGTACATAGCCGTGCGGACATAAGCTCTCCATATGTCTCCATCCTGAACTAATGTTTTCCAATCATCCCTGTCTAATCTACTTCCCTCCAATCTTGGTTCATGTTATTCTCTCACCTCATCCTTGTTCTATCAACTGGGAATTTTCCCCTCTGGTTTTCCTACAAGAAGTTTCCATTCTCTTTCAATTCTTATTTGTGTACATATATATATATATATATATATACATTTCAGATAATTGAATAAATTAACTTTTCATGCAGGCTGAAACTCAAGTGACTTGATATCTCATGCCGGTTGTCCAGAAAGGCAGAAGCCTTAACCCCCTATTACCCTTAGATTCTTCTAAAGAATGTAGTGGTTTTAAAAAAAAAGTTAATTATGGCTTCAAATAATAATTTATGATGGAAATAAGTGGTTTGATAAGACTATGAAATTGAATGAGTGTTTGGGATAATAAGCACTGCAATAAAGCTAACATACTCACATTGTTTATGTAAGATATTTTTTTTTGCCCTGGATGTGAGACATGAATCTTATGAAGATACAAATTACAGCTAGTGGGGGCTATACCAAGTTAAATGCAATATTCTTGAGGAGTTGGAAATGGTAGTCATAATAGATTATATTATTCTGTATCCCAGTTAGTTGTGGTTATGGTCATGAAAATACTGAAGATGGAGTATTTGCTCTTAGTCCAAGATCCGGCTGCAAGATTACTACGTTCATCGAGTGTATGAACAAAATTAATTTTTTCATAAAATTGTGAATTACTGAATACATTTTAGCCGAGTTGCCTATTAAAATTCAGCCGTTAGTATGTTTAATTAAAATATAATTTATTTATTTATTCGAAATAATTTGATTTACTTGTTATTAAATTATAATCCAGTTTGCAGAAATCGATGTATAGAGCTTGAAAAGTTTTGGTTGCCATTGCACACTTGGTCGTAAACCTCCTCTCGGCTACAGCAGGCTGTGACACCAATCAGTAATAAAATGGCGGTAAGTACGTATTTATTGTTTTATATTGTTCCCTCGCAACAGGAAGTAAAACCACTGCCCTTTACGTATACTATGTACAATATATATACAAAAACATATCCAGAAGGTAGTGTTAATATACATTATATGAAACAAATCACAGCATTTTAAATGAACTGAACTTTATTTGAAACAGTATAAAACAATAAATATGTACTTATTGCCATTTTATTACTGATTGGTGTCACAGCCTGCTGTAGCCGCGAGGAGGTTTACTGCCAAGTGTGCAATGACAACCAAAACTTTTCAAGCTCTATACATTGATATCTGCAAACTGGATTTAATTAATTTTAATAATGAGTAAATCAAATTATTTCAAATAAATAAATAAATAATATTTTAATTAAACATACTGGCGGCCGAATTTTAATAGGCAACTCGGCAAAAATGTATTCATTAATTAACAATTTTATGAAAAAAATTGATTTTATTCATACACTCGATGAATGTAGTAATCTTGCAGTCGGAACTTGGACTATCTGAAACCCATCTATTAAGAAGATAAATGTGAGATGCAATGAATATTTTTTTAATAATATTATATATATATATTAAATTGTGGTCACTATATTTGCTTTTATTTCCAAAGTTTTTGGGTTCAAATCTTGTAGAGTTGTTGAACTTTTTCAGGGTCTAAAAATCCTAGGCATGGCTTCATTTGGAAAGAAGTAAAGTCATGGACAGATTTGGCATGTAGTGAATGTTTTCCATATATACTTCAGTCTATAGTGTCTCTGCCATACTCACATGTATCAGGCATATGTATGATCAGAAAAAAAATGTTACCTCTGTGTCCAAGGCTGTAGGTCTATTTTCTCTATTAAATATACCAATTGAGTGATTAAAATGAATACATTTGTACCCTTACTACTGTAAGACTTACCTGAACAATGTACCAGGAAGTGAATCTGAGACTAATCCATATTAAATAGAAACAGTTTGTGATAAAGTCCACTATATTCCACAGATCACCGACATATTCAAGCAGACCATCAGTCCAAAGAGCTCGTACTTCACTCCATACTAGACCTGAAAATAATATTGTCAAATATTAACATACAAAATATAGAAATTGAATGTTAAGAAAACTGACTAAATTCAAACTTAAAATTTATGCATTATTATTAATAATAATAATAATAATAATAATAATAATAATAATAATAATAATAATGATAATGATGGTGATGGTGATGATTATGATGATGGTGGTAGTGGAAATGGTGGTAGTAACTAACTAGCTGGTACTAAAAGAAGCAGATAAATTAAGACTATTAACGTTTGAGAGGAAAATATTTAGAAGAGTGTTAGGTCCAGTAAAGGAAAATGGAATTTGGAGGTTAAGAAGGAATAATGAATTATACCTCAAGAATAATAAAGAAAATATAGTTAGTTTCATCAAATCCAAAAGATTACAATGGTTTGGACATACACTAAGAATGCCAAAGGGAAGATTGCTGAATGATATTTTGAAATGGAAGCCACAGGGAACAAGACCAAGAGGAAGACCCAAAGAACGATGGGAGGATGACGTAATTGAGGATTTAAGAGAGATGGGGATTTTTGATTTGAAATCTACTGAACGAGATAGGAAGAAATGGCGTAAACTAGTTGAGAAGGCCAAGACATTCTACTGGAAGTCGTAGAGCCTGATGAAGAAGAAGAAGAACTAACTAGCTAAGAGGTGGCAATGATCTAAGCATTTCCCATTGTGCCACATCTGGAACCAGTTGAGGCTCCTTGATGGCTAATACCTTAGTGGTTATCAGTTAAGGGTTTAACTATTTAGCTCTTGTGTGATTAATGGTTATAGTGTTCAGCCAAAAGTCGATGTGGAATAGAGTGAAATGAGGTGTTACCTCTCTAGAGTATGGCATTGTAAATCGCATGGCTGGACAAGCAGAGAGTCCGAAAGCTGACTGTGCAGAATGAGCCATACTACTCCAGATATAGCACAGCACTCATTTCAGTGGTCTGGGTCCATCAGGATGGGGATCTGGCCCATATGTTTCAGTGTGCATCACATTGCTGTAGCATATGACCTATAGTATGAACAATTAGATTCTGATGGGATCGGAAAAGGAACACCGATATCTTAAAAGAATTGAAGACTACACCAATTTTGGAATATATTAAACACCAACTAAATTGGAAACACCATCTTGAAAGAATGAGTTCAAATCGGATCCCCAAAGCTGTTTATAATTATATAACAAGAGGACGAAGATCTCTGGGCCATCCTATGAAACACGGGAGGGAAAATTTTCTATAGGATCGTAACAGGCCTTGGCCTAATACTTGGAAGGCAGAAGAAGAAGATTCTGATGATTAGTGATAAGATGTAACTTTTAGGTGATGTCATGGTCAATTACTTTTTTTTTACTCCATGGAGACTCGAACAAGCGAAAGTCCCGTAGCTCTGCGTGAGGGCATCTTGCCATAACCACTCAGTTATGGCGCAGGACTGTTATGATCAATTGTAGTTGCAATATACAGGATGTGTTTTAGGTTTTGCAGCTCTCTGATCCTCGTGTATAGTGGGATCAAAAATATAATCTTGAGGCATTTATTCTGTATTACATGAACTTTCTTCTTATGAAATGCAGCGAGGATACTCTAGGCTTCACATCATGCAGCAGATCACAGCTTTGAAAAGAGTAAGTTTGATTTGGGTCGATAATATAGGCAACACAAAAAATGGATATGGTAGTGCAATTGCAGCATTAGATTTATGAGTGAGATGTCGACCATAAATTTTGAACATAAGTTTTGCAGTCCAAAAGGATTCCAATATACACCGTGTCCACAAATATAGTATCATACTTTAAACTACTACTATGTCACTTTGGATAATCGTATCTAAATGAAATTGGTGACAATCAAAAGAGAAACTCAAAAAAGTTTTTGCTATACCTCATAGACATAGAATGTGGCCCTCACGAGTGACGCTGTAGATATCTAAATATCCAATAATGAACCCATATCGACCACAAAAAACATGATTAAATTTAGTTTAGTTTCTGTATTGTTGTCCATTATTCTCCATAGTTGACATTAACATGCACAAAACTTTTTGAGTTTCTCTTTTGATTGTCACCAATTTCATTTAGATACGATTATCCAAAGCGACGTAGTAGTAGTTTAAAGTATGATACTATATTTGTGGACACGGTGTACTTGACTGAAGTCCCAAGGTATAATTGTTGAGCTCCCAAGGTGAGTTGGTGTTAGTGATAGCGTTTGGTGATGATATTATGTTGATAATGATAAAATTTAGAGTGATAATGATGTGATAGCAATTACTATTGTGATAATGGTGATAATAATAATAATAATAATAATAATAATAATAATAATAATAATAATAATAATAATAATAGATTTTACTGACATAGTTAAGGCCATCAAGCTTTCTTTTCCACTAGACCAAGTTTTAAAGTAAGTTTTTGGCTGGTTTTGGTAGCTAGTGATTTACATTATAATTTTGGAACTTACTTATCACATAGAAAATGATGCAGTATTCAATTGGTCCAGGTAATGATCCTCTTTCTCTTCTCATCCAGTCATCGAGTATAGACCTCATCCAAGGTGTGCCAAACCATTCTATCAGTAGAAACTCTACCCTTTGAGATGCAAGACTTAATAACACTGTAAAGAAAATCTGTTTATGATAAGTAGATAATGGATTTGGCAAAATGTATTTTATTAAAAAATATAACTTAAATTGATTTATTTTTATAATTCTTTAAGGAAGAATTTTTTGTCCTTTTTCTGTTCTTTTTATCCCTATAGTTCTTTTTTTGCCTATTTCAGCATAATTCTCAAGCAAAAAACAAGAAATGTAATTAGTAGTTAAATGAAATATTTGTTTATTGAAACTGATCCCTTCTATTTAATAATAAAGTCTATCATCATCATTGGCTCAACAGTCCAAAGTGTATCTCAGCCTATCTCAAAAAAGATTTCCAGACTTTACTGTCTCTGGCAACCTGTTACCAATTCTTAATCCCTATGAGATTAACATTCTCTTCAACCCATCCATCCATCTCAGTTTTGTACTACCAACTTTTCTTATATTCTCCATCTTACTTTCTATTATCCTTTTCACTATTCCTTCTCAATTCTCCCCCTATTTTAGATTTACCACTCTACTATCCGTAACTTCTAGGGTGTCATACAGTTTAGTGTCATTGAATCTTACAAAGCTGTTACTCACTTAGAAAGAAAGCATAAGAAGAAGAATGACAAATGAATTTAACAAATGGTTTCTTCATAAACATTCCCATTTTTGATGTCGGTGCCAACATGTAGATTGTACTGTATACAGGAAACATTGTTCCAAGCTTCGCCACTTCCTTCAGTTGACCTACTATACTCTTACGTCGGAAACCAGGCAATCCTTCATACCAGATGGCAGCCAAGAGTTGCTGCACATTTGAATGAGCTACAAACTGCAAGAAACATATAGTAACTATTATTTAATGCTTGTTAAAAACGTGTAAATAGGATTGGGTGACCAGAAAATTCTTTTCCAACAGAATTGTTCCTGACGTGTCTCATTGACTACACAAAATCTTAACAGAATGCTTATTCTCTTTATTTTTTCTAGACTTTGGTTATGTTTTGTTTCTTTTTTCATAAATTCATAGCATGATTTAGTTACTGTCAACATATATGTTGACACTGTCAGGAGAACTGTTTTAACGTCACAATACACACTTTGATATTATGCATATTTATTTTTATGAGAGATTTTGAAAACAGATCTGGTTATTCCATGCCACCTGTGAATATTGACTGCTAGCATCATGTTAACACACGTTCCTGCTAGAGCCAATTGCCAACATGTTTACTCACATGTAAGGGGATTCTATCCTAGGAGTCCACCTACATTAGTGGGCAAATTAGGGTGAGAAAATGGGGAAGTCAGTGTTAGTTTGGGCAAGTTAGGGTGACAAAATAGGCGAGTTAAAAGTTAATAAGTAGATTAGTTTAGTATATTTGAAGAGAAAAATTTATCCTTCTATGAGAAGTGTTAAATTAATAATAAAATCGTCAATAGAAGCCCTACTGGCTATAAAGTAGTGTTAAATTCCCAATAAAATGTCTTCTTAACTAAGAAGCCACCATTTGCAAAGATAGAAGCTATGGTTTCAAGCATTTGGCGCGCAATTATCAACGTACATAAGAGAAAAATTTGCGTCTAGATCGTAACTCGCCTCGGTAGCTCAGTTGGTAGAGCACTTGGCCCGGAAAGCCAAGGGTCCCGGGTTCGAGTCCCGGTCTAGGCGAAAATTTTTCTCTTCAAATATAATTTATCCTTCTATGAGAAGTGTTAAATTAATAATAAAATCGTCAGATTAGTTTAGTGTTCACTTTTTGTTAGCGGGTTTTTGTGACAAGTTGGCTGTACTGTCTGAACAATGACTAATACATATTTTAGATATGAATATGGTAATTTTAGGTTACTTAAGCTCAACTTCCCACTTCATTTTAAGAAAATGAACATATATTTCTCTCAGGTAATTTTCACATACTGCATCAATAAATTGTGGTTTTTCCATTTTTTTATTTGAATTTATGTAGTTGGCACTGGTGGCAAAGAATCCCTGAAGACCTTTTGAAGGATATAATGTCTTCACATTACTAGTAAACTCATTAGCACTATCAAACCCAGCAGATGATAATGGCCGTGTGAACACAAGCTCTCCTGACCTAATATTTTCCTATCATTCCGTGTGTAATAAACCTCCATCAAATCAGGGTTATTGTTATTCTCTCACCACATTCTTAATGTTTTCCCACTGGTTTTCTTACAATAAGTTTCATGTATGTCTTTAATTTCCTATTTGTGCCACAACTCCTGTCATTCAAGTCTATGAAATTAAACTATTTTTATTATATCTGGCTTCTAATTTGTGTAAATGTAATCATAAATACTTCCAATTCTGCATTTAATTTAAGTTAAAAATAATTACTCAGTCATGTTATAATTTATTTTCATCCAACTACAGGCCTCAGGAGGCCCTAGGTGTTGTAGGATGTTAGGGCTCCCACCTTTCTAAACAATTGGCATGAAATGTCAGCCGTTTTGTCACCCCTGCACGATGGAAACCTTTACCCCCAGAACAAGCATCTGGTTAAGTTACGTAGGAAGGAAATAACACTATGAAGTTTATTTTAATTTATGTCGAGTTGTTTTTGACTCACCACATACTTCTTAACTCCCGCAGTGTGCGAGGGAGTTAAGAAGTATGTGGTGAGTCAAAAACAACTCAACATAAATTAAGCATCTGGTACTCATTTGCTGAGTGAACCCCAGCTGCGAGATGTGTTAGGGGATTTAAAAATCCTCACCCCACCAGGATTTGAACCTCTGAACTTCCGGCTTGTAGCATATTGCCTTAACCAACTACATTATTGCATTCTTCTGTTATAGAAATTAGAAGAATTAAATTTGGTTTTGGAAGATATTTCCAGATTTCATGAAACCAGAATGCAGTTATTTCATTTTTATGTAGTTTTGAGGTATCTTGTTTTGTTCCTTTTTAAGTGATGAAATATTCAAAGGGTCTATTTTTCTTGTTTTGGTAATCTGGTAACATTAATATAAAAAGTAAAATTAATTTAGAGTATATTCAGCAAGCACTACCTGCTTTTGTTTGTATTTGATGGCTAGTTTTAATCTTTCCAAAGTTTGTCGTTCTCCTGGCTCCCAGAACTCTCCATCAGGGTTGTGGTTAAGCATCACTTCTAATTCCAGAGAGGTTCTAACATGATCTAACAGTGATGTAGCAAACTGCTGGCATTGTGCTCGCAGCTCCTGCAAAATTAAATATATACCTGAAGTTATACAGATACATATTTGTAATCAGTGGCATATAGTGGGTTTAGAAGATGGAAATATTTTGCAATTAATAATTTAGAAAGTAGGCTTTTTGTACTTTAATTCACTTTTTTTGTACGATAAAAAAAGTATACTTATAATAGAATATTTGTAGGTTGTCACTTGCTGGTTCACTCAAGTTGGCACATAACAAACATACATACTAAATACACTTAAGTAATCAATTATTCTGCATCTGAACGGTGTAATATTTCACATGCAAGGAGGTAGCAGAAGTGGCTGAGATTACTCTCTATGGACTGTATTCTAAGAAATATTATGGCAGAGAGATGAACAGATGATCACCATTCACATGCTTACAACCAGCTGTTGAAAGGAGAGGCAGAGTCTAGACACTCTGCTAACGTTTTTGATGGTTTTCCTTAGCATCAAGACAAATGTCGGAGTAGGCCCCTAGTTTCCATCAGTAAATTCAATATTAATTTATTCCCCACAATTTTTCTAAATTCAAAATTAAAAGGGCTACATCACAAAAATAAATCCCCTATATAAAAATTTCACTATATGGAAACTTAATACAAAATTCTCATTAAACAAGCTACTCTGCTAATGGTTTCGGTGGTTTCCATAGTGTGAAGGCAAATGCCAAAGTAGTCCCCTAGTTTCCACCAGTAAATTCTATTATTTTTTATATCGAGCTGGGAAAGCAATTGTGATAGATTTCATTTCTGGAGCTGGAGCTGTGGCCTTCTCTTCCCCCTAACAGGTGTGTGAGCTTCAACGGGTCCACTATACACCATTAACACCATAAACACACCACTGCCATGGCTATAAACATGCATTTACTTTCTCTTTCGGCCCACTTATCAAAATTAGCAGGACAAAAAGGCAATGCCTTGGAACCCGTGGGTGGCTAATTAAACCAATTAGACCACCCAAAAGTGACGCTGTAGCCGCATCCAACATCAAATAGGAGCCGTATTCAGCAACTCCCACAATAGATAGAGATCAGCAAGTCTCATAAGTGACTATATAACACCAATATAGTGGACATGGTATGGAAAACAACTGAGATGTTTTAGCTTGCTTAATACTTACCCACTAGTGCATATCTTCAAGTGGGCACACTAAGTCTCAAAATCACTCTTCATTCTATGCCACCATTTATAATTATTATAAACTAGCTAATACCCGGCGTGCGCTGCTACACCTAAATAAATTATAATGTGTTTTTACATTTAGTTGAATAAGTAAACGGAATAAATAATTATAAATTTGCTCTCTTTGTTATTGCAGCTAAAACAACACTAAACTAATTAATTCTATTTCCAAATTACCTTTTACATAATCCAAATAGCAAATAAAATTTCATCTTCCAAAATTTAATATTCAAGCAGTCGTTATAAGTAAAGCCATATCATAATTATTTTTAGATACAATGTGCTGCTGATTACCCAACCTAGCCCAGGAATCTACGTATCCCGGTGTACTTAGCATAAATGAGCTGAAACACAAAATTCGTTATAAAAGAATACCCTCCATGCGCTGCTACACTTGCCCGGGAATCTACTTATCCTGATCTTCTTGGTATCAATGAAAGACAAAAATAGGTATTGTAAAGTTATCCGTAAAATATAAACATATGCAGTCGCAAACTTTTTTTGTAGAGTTTTTTTTGAGATATTCAATTCTGTGTACATTAATGTGGTGTATTTGTTATGGTTTAGGCAGCATAAGCCATTTAAGCGTCAAAATAGGGACTTTATTTCACATTTTTCACTACAAAGGGTGATTTTTAGGGGTGAAGGGGTTGAGTATTACAACTATCTTATAGCCTATGTTCATCCCGGGAATCTCCTGAACATTTTGCAAAAAGCCCCATCATAATCGGATCAATGGTATGGCTGCACATAAAGTACGAACAAACAAACATTCATTTTTATATATTAGATAAGGGAAATTAATAATTGATAATAATTTTGGTTGAATCAGTATAAGTTTTTTTAAAATTGTTTCATCATCATCCTGTATCACAAGGCATCAGTAAGAATTTTCCACTGGACATGATTACTGGCAACAGCCTTCCAGGATTTTCCTATCCTCTTCACATCCTCATAGGCAGTTCTCTTCCAGGTACCATATGGATGTCCTCTATCTCTGGCTCCCTGAGGATTCTAATCAAAGGCATGTCTTTCCCACACAGGTTTTTTCCTAAGAGTGTGGCCTATCCAGTGCCATTTCCTCCTCCTGATTTGTACCTCTACCGGTTCCTTACCAGCTTTATTCAATAAGCCTTTGTTTCTTTTAAATTATTTAGATTGAGTAACATTAATGTATGGAATTAAGAAAAAAAGGTTTTGTTTATATGTGAATGTTGGGAATTTTACATTATGAGGTTTTCAATTAATAAAATCAATACAATTCCCTAGTAAAGCTGCAAGCATAGCATGAAAATGTTATGATTGCAGTGAAAGACCTGGATGGATATTGAGTCATGCATATTCTTACCTCATATAATCTTCAATTATAGTTTTAATCAGTGACTTTGAATTAGCATCAGTATGTGTCAAGATGTAACAGTTGAGATATAGAAATGATATTGCATTAGTGTGCACATGGCAAACTTTTTTCTTTTTTTTTCTTTTTTCATCAGTCAATATTTGGAATGTGGTAGTCATTTAAAAAATACTGATACATTATTTATCGGTAAAAAATCCTACTTAATTTAAATTGGAGCAATTTTTGCAATTCTTAAAATAAACTATTGTTCAATATTGTAGCATAATTAATTAAACAAAATTCTTTATTTGATATTATTTCACTAATTCAAAAACTTTACTGTACAACATACAGTGGTGGCTGGTGGTGATATTTTATAGTGTGCACTCACATAAGCTTATAAACTAACATTTATATTAAAATAAAATCGAAAAATAGAGCTTATTTAAATAATTCAAAATTTGACAGATCTTAAATATATATTTATTAAGTATACTATTTATATATAACAGGCATTTTTTTTAACTTCAGGGACCCCCATCTAGGGGATATATGGATGGCGACCACAAGGTGCCCAAGCTGAGCAAAACATGGCTTCCACTTTCTTGTGTTTTGCTCCTTACCTTTATCTTTCCTATACAGCCTCTCTTGGGTAATTCTTGTTTTTTTCGGCTCTGATGGTACTAGATCATTCGAGGCCTAGGAGATCTTTTCCTACTTTCATTCTTTCTATTCATGTTACAACCTCGTGGCCACTCACCTTGATGGGTGAGAAGGAATAAACTTGTTATTGACATTAGGTAAACAAGGAACTAAAAAGTGCACACATAAGCTGCATGTACATCAATGTAGCCCCATTGCAACTTAAACACAATATGGATTCTTCTAAAGTGAAATAAGCATAAGTATGCAATGGATTCGTGTCATCAGCTACAGCTGGATGCATATAATGAAGAATGAATAACAAGCATTTCAATTGTACGGAGAAAATTCGGCTGATCCAGTGGAAACAGAAAGAAGAGCGACAGTGAGAGTAAAAAAATATCGGTCAAGCATGCGCTGATGTGTATACTGGGAACAGAATATCTGAAAGCCTGGCTGACGGTTAAAGGTTTAAGCATTCGTCCGTTACATAATATTTATTCTTTATACTGAGGATCCACCAATTAGGACAATGCATTTCACCTAAACCGGCTTTCCCAATTTTTCCGCACTCTGTTTCATTATCGCTACGTGCCAACTTGCAGACACCAGTCCTTTATTCAGGGTTGCATATTCATATGGAATAGTTTACAAGATAAGAAGGAATATTTTCGATCAGTTCTGTAACATTCTTTTCACTTTGTAACCATCGCTGTGACGTTGCAGAAAGTTTCAGTTATTTACGCTCAATGTATTCTATACGAGATCTTGGCTCCTGGTTTACCGTTCGAAAGTTACGTTTCCTTCATCTGTACCCTTCTTCAACCCACCTAAAATTTGGAGTTAGATTGGCGAATATTTATGGGAATTATTTCATTGCATCAGAACCAGAAATACGTATTTGGGCGCGCGCTTGTTTGAGTGCTATGTAAGCCTATTACATAGCGGATAATTGTTTGTAATTTAATCGTTTATTGGTGTTTAATATGTATTAATTGATATTAGAATATCAGTGCTTTAGGTACTGCATGTGTAGTGTCTGCATGTCTAGTATTTAGGAACCGCCACTGAAGAGCATCTCTCCAGGGTGAGAAAACGCCAAAATTCACCGACAGAATATAGCCCCTACAGGAAAGTCACGGTATTGTAGTAAAAGTATTTATTTATTTGGCAGGTTTCACAACATCTTTCTGCGCCCAATTAATCTATTGTCATTCTCCTCCACATCTCTCTGTCATTCAGGCCTCCATTGTCAAATCCTTTTTCCTTCATGCTGCTCAAAACACCATCAATCTACGTTATTTTTGTCTATCCTCTTCTTTTTCTACCAAGTGGCACCCGTACTAATATTATTCTTGAGAATATGACTTCTGTCATTCTTTTTCAGCCTGAAAGACCATGCCATTTTAAAACTCCTCTCGGAAGACTTGTTCCTGGATTTTTCCATCCTAAAAGTCTATCGACCACGGCCGGGTTTGAATCCGCGTCCCTCGGAACTAGAGGCAAGGAACATAACAACTAGCCCACCGAAGCCGACCTAAGCTGATTATTTTCGGGGAAATTAGAGGAAGAGCTCTAACGAATGAAACTAGAGGATGTTAATTTTTTGTGTTTTTTTAAAAATAAAATCCACAATTGAAGTTTTAACAATGATCTGTTCTTTAATTGCACTGTTTCTTATTTTATCTCTTCAAGAAATTCCAGCAGAACGCCTCCAAAAATCAATTTAATTTAATTTACTTATTGTTCTAGATTTTAATAACCATGTTTCTGCACCGTATGTCATTGTACTCCTTATTATTGTATTAAAATGTTTGTTTTTTGTTTTAGAACTTATATTCTGATCCCGTAAAACACCACTTAATTTTGATATTTCAGATTTATCCTTATATTTTTGTCGCCAGGTACACATAGTCGTCGCATGCTTTTGTTTTACCATGGTTGTCTTCTAAAATCAGATATTTTGGTCCATCTCCCATTACCATATACTTAGGTTTGTCCAAATTTATCTTTAGTCTCCATTTTTCATATTCCTCCTTCAGTTAGCAACTATAAATAAAATAACATTAAAATAGCTGTACTTACATTGTATTCATCACTGAATTCATTCTCCATTCTGCTGAGTCGCCGCAGCTCCCAGGAGAGTTCGAATGCTGTTAACAAAGGGTCTCTAGAAGATAAAGCTATTAAAGAAGGTGATGTGAGAGCACGGTATGCATTTATTCTCGACTGTGAATGTCTCAGTGAGTCCGCTTCACTAGATGTTACACACTCATCACATCCGCATCTGTCAACAACACAAAATTCAACATTTAAACTTCTTACATAGAATATACCGGAAATTATACATGTATCTTAATTATTTAATATCTGAATATATTATACTAGCCTATAATGTATATAGAATATCTGGATTTGTACCATGTATCTTAATTATTTAATATCTGAATATATTATACTAGCCTATAATGTATATAGAATATCTGGATTTGTACCACTAGGCTCTCCACCGTGCTAGCTTAGGAAGTAGCATGTCTGCTTCCTGAGTAGCGAGACCAAGTTCGATTCCCACCTAGGTTGGAAACTTTAACTTTTTAAGATTTTAACTTTAAGATTTTCAATATCGGGTCTAGGAGGAATTGTTGTGTACAATTTTTAATCGATAGACCGTGCACCAGTTACTTGGACTATATTCCAAACCTTTTTAAATACATATGTTGAGAAGGAACGTGGAACTGATTATAGCGATTCATCCATTAGATGGAGTCTTAAGCCTGGCAGTACCTTGGTTATTTTCGACAGGAGTAGGCTATTGTGCTGGAAACCGGTTTCATCTTTCCCTTCTCTATATCTTCATCTCATAAAACACTTAAATATACACTGTGATCTTACACGCTCCTCTGTGCATAATACGAGAGTTGGAACTTTCGCAACACTGCTGAAGAGACGCCATGCGACGGAACCTAATTATGTCGCTGATAGCATACGTCAGTTACATATCTACCTTACCTCAGAACATATAGATTATCTCCCCACATAACGCGCATGCAAATTGGCGAGAGAAACAGAGCCTCGTGTTAGCTAGCGGTCTAATGTAGTGCTGTCACGATGTTTTCATGACAGAAACAATGGAGTTGGATAAAGATTGAATGTGCCAGAGATCGTACAGCACGGCAGTGTCATCAAGGTCTTCATGATACGCAAGTACAGAGAAGTGCCACCGTCGCGTCGGCAATAGCCGTGTTACTGTTCTGAAAGGCAATGCAGATCACCCCCCAAGCCTCTTGAAAACCATGTTGACATTGCCTTATTATTCGACCTCATTCTGTCTTTACCCAACTCCGTTTTCCTGTTTCGATGTGATGTATCCACATCACGCGCATGCGAATTGGCGATAGGAATAGAGCCTCGTGCTCTATTTTTCGAAAATATTGTGACAACCCTATATTACGCCGCCAGGATTAGTATCCTTTATTAACGCATCGGCACGTGCTTTTTTTGCACGTGCCAAGGCGGCTTTTACAAAGAGCGATTCAAACCAAATGGACAAATTAATATCAAAGTAACACAAACCTTATTGTCACTAAGCCTAAAGTTCGTTATTAAAAGGCACCGCCTCGGTATTTCATGAGCAGCTATGTCCGTTAACAAATGCCGCCCTCGCCACGATCGGTATTTGTTGTTTCAACTTGTCATTCGTCGCAATAATTTTGATTGAATAATACGTGTCTCTTGTGCTTTGTTGCCAATATATAATGCCGAGTAAAAGGAAAGAAAAGTAGTTCCGAAGCGAAAAAAAAAGAAGTAGTGTTACCGCTTAAAGTAAAAGTAGAAACGCGTTGGCGAGTCGTTTGCGTATATATCATGCTGTTTCAAATTTTAATTAATCAAGAAATCCGAAGACAAAACAAAGAATTCTATCGCAGAATTCACAGCTGAATATCAGTCTTAATTGAAAGACCTTTTAAAAAAAGCAGCAAAACAGGAAAAACAAATACTAGGGCCTAAGTTCTTTAGGTCCTTGCCTAAACTTGACAGTAATAATTAATATACATTGTTCAAAATCTCTCATTAATTGATTTTATTTTGATAATTTTAATTTTATTTTGTAACCTTGGCACATATCCCCTATATACCCAATACAAATTACCATTCCATATTCGCGGTTTCTGTTTTTGCGACATATTTGCGGAACATATCCCCCGCGAATAAGGAGCTTTTATTGTATTACATTCACTAAATAGTATTTTAAAATATCACATATTTAAAATTTTCTTCTGGTATTGTCCTCGATTAACACTTTTTAAATTTTAAGTTTTTTTTTTAATTGTACTGACAAAACCGATTATTTGGAATGTTATTTGCTTACCTTACATCATGTGGCATGGGAAGAGAAGCTCCTCGGTCCAGCAGTATCTTAAGAATTTCATAATTGTTCATATGCGCTGCAAGAATTAGAGGTGTGATGTCTGGCGTGAAGGTCGATGATGCATTATCTACTGCCTCCCAACTCTGTAAATATAAAATAATTATTATAATATAGTATATTAAAATGCGAGGTTGGTGAGTGGTTTTTACAGAAGCGAGGAAATGATTGAAAATCGTACGATAGCGAGGTCTTCAATTTCCGAGATTCTGTAAAATACTTCACAAAAGTTTTTTCACGATGGTGTTTTGAAAATAATAAATAATAGTAAAATAAAAACATCTGTGTTAGAAATATTTGCGTTCATTATAAACAACTGACTGACGTTAGCAATCTGGCCAATGTATATACGCTAAATGCCGAAAATAATTTAGTTGAAACTACAGCAGGCCGTGACACCAATCAGACATAAAATGGCGGCAAGTATGAATCATGGTAATAAAAATGACGAAATTGAAGAAGCGTGGGAAGTTGGGTGTGATTCTTTAGTGCCAGAGAAATCTAAATAAGATATGAAAAAACATAAGTTGTTCTTTTATTTATCACTGAATAAAAGTTGATATAAAACTGATGATTCACAACAGCCTTCAACCAAGATGCCTGCATTCTTAGCCGTTATAAGTGCTGCCTATAGTTAGAAGATTAATGAACTATAAGAAAACTTTCGTTTTCCTCCAACTTTTGTCTTCCCCGACCAACCTTACATTTCATTCAGCAAGTGGCTGGAGGAGAAGAATTGTACAGTAAGTGAAAAAAAAAAAAAAAGTATGTGGTTTCTTATTTCGTGTTCAGCAGTGAACAGCGAGTTTGTCGTCAGAATATTCATTGCTGAAGATGATGAGTGCTGCGCTAGGGTTAGGGCAGTGTGGCTCATTCCGCGCTGTCGGATTTCGGACTCTCTGCTTGTCAGTCCGTGTAGTTTTCGATGCCCTGCTCTAGAGAGGAAACACCTCATCTCATTCCCAATTCCTTTGACACTACGGCATAACATCAACGCCGCTAAATATCACTGACTATGTGAGGAAAACCCTAAACTGACAACCACTAGGGAATTTGGCTGCCAAGGAGCCTCAACTGGTTCCAGCAAGCAGCACTCTGGAGGATGCTTAATCATTACCATCACTCAGCAGCGGAGGCTCCATCTGATCATTACTTCAACCTGGCATTACGCTGGACACGAAAATAGGGTTTACTACTGTTTAGTTTGGTATTACTAATAGCAATGGTAGTGATGGAGTTGTTTTTTATAGTAGGCCCTAGTAGTAGTAGTAGTAGTTGTTCTTATATTCGTTGTAGTAGCATTTTAATTTGATTTGAGGAAAGGAGATTACACAGGGGATGATTGGAAAACATTAGCTCAGGATAGGGATTTATGGAGAGCTTATATCCGCGCGGCCATGCACCTACGGATTCGATAGTGCCAGTGAGTTAATTAGATAGTTAGCATTTTCATTAATGATGCTCTTTAACAACCCAGATCATTAGTACTACAATTCAAAACTGGGATTAAAATGGTCGAGGCATTTTGATTACAAGGAAACTATCAACCATTGCATGGCGAAACCTATCTTGAAATATCTCCTAGAGAAGCGTTGTGATATATCAATAAAAGTATCTGCCGCTTTTAACTGCAAGGTACTAAAATGCATCGCCAAATCTCTCATTTAAACTCCAGGGAAGTATTACAACTCCTTACTTGGTGGAGATAATCCTGACAACCTCCCCCGCACTACATCCCACCACTCACGGAGGGACGTCCATCTGCTTCGCACAGTGGGTTGCCATTGCTGGATTCTGGTTTCCATTCTTTGTCTTGCAGTTAAAAACGGTAGATAATTTTTGGACACGGCCGTGGTACATCACAATGCTTCTCCGGGAGACATTTCAAGGTTGCTTTCGGCTTACAATGGTTGAAATAGCTTATTTTAGACTTGAGCTTCTATTAATGTACAAGGTTATTCAGAATTCCCATTAAACCCTGTAGGGATGTAGAACATTTTGCTAAATAACCCATGTTTCGAAATGAACATACTGTTTCGTTCCTATAATGATGACAAGCATCAAAATTTCATATCTCTTACTTAACAGTGGGTAAGGAGCAACGTCGGAAGTCTCAGTATGTGATGTGTATTTTGTTTATAATGTGGCGTACCACCAAACGCATCCCGCCTACGTATATGACAGAAGAACTTTACATCCACACACCTTACTATTCCAAATCCTGCACACATATTTACGAAGTTATTTATTAACACGTTTTCAAAATTTGTCGGTTCATCACAATTTAGGAACAAGATCACAAGACTCTTCTTTACTTTTGATACCACAGCACAGGACATGTCTATACTCTGAATCTTACACAATATCTATGACTAGAGCATGAAACTCACTTCCCAGTCATGTCAGGGACTGTCAATCACTATCATTATTTAAATACAAATTATGTGATATCTTAAGTTCGACACAATGAAAGCATTAACTGCATAACAACTATATAGAGCATTCTATAAATAATCATCTAGGAAGCTACTTATTTTATTTTATATTGTTTTAATTTTATTATATTCCATGTTTTTGTTAGTATTAGCTAGTATTAAATTTTGTTTAGTTTAGCTCTGTATTTTAATAATATCTTAAAATTGTAATAAGTATGTAAGTTTTGTATAATTCTACTATTCGCTGGTTGAGTGGAAGGGAAGGCCTTATGGTCTTAACTCTGCAGCTAAAAAGCATTATTATTATTATATTATTATTATTATTATTATTATTATTATTATTATTATTATTATTATTATTATTATTATTATATACTTCACTGATTTGTACGGTGTACCGGTCGATTTCTTAGATGTGCATTAAATTTTCTTGAGAAAATGTGATTTCACCAGCAAGCTTTTTCCTTGACTGAATATTCCGCTGTGATCTCGAGGTAGCGTGCTGCTTTGACACGCATCGGACCCGAGTTCGATCCTCGGTCGGGACAAGTTTCCTGGGTGAGTTTTTTTTTTGTCGGGCGGTCCCCGTACACCATCTGGCCATCATTATCATCACTATCATATTCTCCTCACTTAAAGTAAGTTTAGGATTAAGGCCTCTCCTGGCGCATCATTGCCTTTCATATATCATCGGGACAGTGTAACCCCACCTTCCAGGCGCCCCAATCTCAGAAGTGGGTTACAAGGAGAGAATATCAGAAATGTCGTAATGGCAACCTGGTGGCATGATAAAAATTATGAAGTTAAATCCAACTAGATGTGATGTCCACTCTTATAAGGCGGCAATTATTACTAAACGTAAGTTACTGCACATCCTTGAAAGAAGGTTCCTTAAAACGATTATAATCAAAATTCTTCATGAGAATGTATTTTTATCTACTTTGTGTCCCTCGGAGTCTTAATATGGAAACACTAACAATTGTTCGCTATTCACACCAAGGAGGAGGAATTGCTTCCGGCGAAAGTTAATTATTTAATTAATGCTATTGTTTTACTCTATATTTATTTATTTAAATATTTCCGCCATGCTAGCTCAGCCTGCTTCCTGACTTACAGGTTTTGGTTCGATTCCGAAGAGATTGAACATTGTAATTGTAAAATTTTCAATCTTGAGACTAGGGGGTAGTGGTATACAATGTTCAATGGTTAAAATCATTTGCTTGGATCAAATTCCAAACCCTTCCGCCGTAAGTATGTTGAAAGGGTGTGTGATACTGTTTATAGCAATTCATGAGCCGTATTGGGAAATAAAATCTGATGGTCCCTTGGTGCTTTTCATGTTTCCTATAACAATTAATATGTTATATTCAAATTTATCTATTAATGTTATTATTTTAAGTAGGGTATATGCTTTACTTTTTATTTTATTCTACTTAAATATATACACTAAATTAATTTGGATAGGGAAGCTGCTTTAACTTCACGACTAGATTAGGACTATGTTTCGGCACCGAGTTTAAATTTCTTTCTTTTCTTTGCCATCATCCTTCACACAACACATTTAACACTACTCAAACACTTTACCTTAAACTCATATTGCATTCATCTGTACGCAATACACGTCGTAACGTGGTCTGCCGAAATGGTGCATAAAATTGAAAAAATCCAATAAAATTGAAAATAGTCCGGCTAGTGTGGATCCTGAAGCATAAAAAGTGCAGTACATGGCATTGGAACACACATATTTCATGTTTGCCAATAACATATATACATCATATTCAAAATATGTTTTATGTATTTTATCCATAATATGATCGAAAATTACATTTTGTTATGTACAAGAATGAGATGCACAAGGGAATTAAACATAGGCCGAATTCTGGAAATGCGTGCTATTATGCTTTACAGAGACTCTTGACGTCCCAACTCCTTTCAAAAAACGTTAAACTGAAAATATATAAAACTATTATTCTACCAATTATATTATATGGATGCGAAACATGGACTCTTACTTTAAGGGAGGAAAGGAGATTACGAGTATTTGAGAATAAAGTTCGTAGGAACATTTTTGGACCAAAGAGAGATGAACAGGCAGGTGAATGGAGAAGACTACTTAACAATGAACTACACGGTCTTTATAGGAAGCCAGGTATAATGAGAACAGTTAAGTCTCGTAGACTGCGATGGGCAGGACATGTGGTACGAATGGGGAATGAAAGACTGCATGGAAGCTTCTTGCAGGAAAACCAGAGGGAAAACGCCCAGTTAGTAGACCAAGAATGAAATGGGAGGATAACAATAACTATGATTTGAGGGAAGTAGATTATACAGGGAATGATTGGAAAACATTGGCTCAGGGTAGGGATGTATGGAGAGCTAATATCCGCGCGGCCATGAACCTACGATTTGATAGCGCCAGTGAGTTAGTTAGTTAGTTATATAAATTTTCCTCAATTAATTACAAAACAGTAGGGAATTTTGCTGAAGTTTTTTGTTTATTCAGGTGAAAATTTAAGACAAATAATAAACTTAAATATGCCATTGGTTTGTATACTTACATATGGTTCGCCAAGAATATGATTTTTTTCTTCCCATTCAAGTAGAATTTCCACGGCTTCTACATACTCTTCTTTTATAGAATGAAGCAAAGCATCCTGTAGCAAAAAATGAGAAAGAAGGTTACAATTTTCTTTGAAAATGTATTTATTAAGCTTGAAGTTCACAATTTCCCTCAGAAGTCGAGATCTACTGATGTCAATTTTAATGGCTCTCAGCTAGGAAGATTCAGTTCAACTCCGAAATATTCACAATATTTTGCACATCATTTGACAGATTTTGTTAACATTTACAACTATCAGTGTGGAAAATGGCTTGCCTTTTATTTGCTTTATAATCTGTACCATTACATTTTGATATATTTTTTTATAGTGCGAATGAAACAAATATTAAATTTAATTAATTATAAAATAATGGAATTATATACTCACGCTGTTATCCTGCTCTCATACTCTCGCAGAGTCCAGGCTCACTATTGTGATGATAGACGTTGTCAGAGTGTCATAGAATTTTATTCGTGTTTGTCTACTAATTATGGTTTGAAAACGAAATTAATTATACGTAAATATATAGGCCTAATAATAATAATAATAATAATAATAATAATAATAATAATAATAATAATAATAATAATAATAATAATAATAATAATAATAATAATAATAATAATAATCATAATCATAATCATAATCATAATAATACTAATACTAATACTAATACTAATACTAATACTAATACTAATACTATCTATCTATCTTCGGGTTTTTACAGCTGCTGCCGTCTTCCCGTGCCAAACCTCCAAAGCCTACGGTCTTGGGCATCTTCGATGCTTAGCCCTCTAGCTTGCATTACTGTCTTCATGTTTTCCTTCCATGTTAACCTTGGTCTTCCTCTTTTCTTCTTTCTGTTAGGATGCCATTCATATAGTTGCTTCGGCCATCGCTCATCTTCCATTCTTAAAACATGTCCTAACCACTTTAATTCCTTTTCCTCAATTCTTTCTATTATGCTTTCTTCTGCTTCCATTATGTTTCTAATTTCCTTATTTGTGACACGTTCTAATTTAGACTTTCTGGCACTTCTTCGTAAATAATCCATTTCTAGAGCTATTAGTCTATTCTTGTAGTACTTATTGATTGTCCATACCTCACTTCCGTACATTGCAACAGATTCCACCAATGTTTTACCAATATATTTTTTTGTGTCTTTCCAAATATGCTTATCCCACCATATGGAATTTAATGATGATATTATTTTGCTACTCAATTCAATTCTATGTTTTATGTTCTCTTTGCCTATACCTTCGATGGTACTAATACTAATACTAATACTAATACTAATACTAATACTAATACTAATAATAATAATAGATACATAGATCATCGGTTGATTAATGTCTTTGACATCGTCCGATTCCCAATAGCCAATTTTGTCGGTCCATCCAATCTCCTGGTTGTAGATGTTTCTCCTTCATGTATGAATATATTCCCTGACTCCAGGAGGTTTTAGGTCTTCCTCTGCCTCGTCTTCCCTCAGGTTTCCATTCCAAAACATATTTTGGAAGCCGATCCTCTTCCATTCGCTGGACATGTCCGTACCATCTTAATTGCTGAGTTTTAATATAATTGTTCATGTGTTCCGTTGAGGTATTATTCAAAAGTGAATATTCCATAATTTTATATTAATTTTTAATATAATATAATAATAATAATAATAATAATAATGATGATGATGATAATGATAATAATAATAATAGTAATTGTTATTTATATAGGCCTACATATTTTCAATGTTTACACATTGACCTAAAGTTTTATTTTCTTTCTCCATTCATCCCTATCTATCCACTCCATATATTGATTTCTACCAGTCGGCTGCTAGCCTCACATCCACTTGTGTTAATCACATAGGTGGACGATCATCTAATCAGTATAGGTGTTACATGTGGTCAACATATCGGGTATCCCCTACCGTTATAACAGGTTTTCTCAACCTTGATCGCTACTCATTGCAGATACCCAAATTATTCTCAATGTGGGTAGGCACCGTTCCCATACTGACCGAAATTCTATAAGAAAATGTCTTTCCCATGGGGACTCACCAGCGTGTAGCTCTGTATCAAGGCACCATCGCGGATAGGGCGCGGTACAAGCAGCTTCAATTAATTTGTTCTCACCCTGTAATATCACATGGCTCCTGTGGTCTAGCGGGTATCTATGGTTGCATCTGATCTCAAATTTGGGGTTTAACATGTGTAATCATAATACAAACCTTGACTTTGATGTTCCATTCAAGTAGAATTTTAATGAGATCAGCATTTTCGTTTTCAATAGCTGCTATTAATGCTGATCTGTTCAGTGGATCTACACAATTAATGTTGAGTTCCTCTGGTTGGTCCTGATATTCTTCTAACAATCTGAAACAGTTATTAACATTTAATAGCACTGAGCAACAAAAAATATATTTTTTTTTGTCTCAGAAAGAAAAATATGTGATTCTGATAGTATTTTTTCTCCTGAATTCAAATATGATATCGGGTTTTCTCCATCACGCAAGGTTTACGAGAGACAGGCATTTATATTTTCAAACACTTCAATATTTTCTACATTCGTAACTACACAATATTCGAACATTCGGATTCACCTAGAAAGTAAGAAATGACGATTTTCTGCTATATTTCGCCTGTGGAGCATCCCTCTTGATGATCCAACAATAATCGGCCAGCATATTAGGATTCCATTTGCCTTGATATCTCTTTTCCATAGCTGAAATCTCCTGATGAAAGTGTTCCCCGTCTTATTTTACAGTGGACAAATGGACGAAAAAACGTTTATTAAAAATAATTATTTAAATCCATTAATTGAAATTGAAATAAAAAAAACTGTGGGTGATGGAGTAATTCCGAATACATATTTGAAAACACGATAAAAAATGCATTAAGTACAACTATTGGTACTCATGAGACAAAAATCATGTTGACCAGTGTAGTTAGTGCTAGTGTTACTTAAACGGTGCATTTAAATAATTTTTGTCGCAAGTGCTTCAGCTTGATGTAACATTTTTGTTACAGAATTCATCTGATAATTTGAGTTTACCAAATTTAGATATTTGTGACATACATAAACATTATATCTTACACTTACAGTATAGGACTAATTAGCCTATCCAATATTTTGGTCGATAATAATAAAGTCCTTGAACGAAAATATCTAAGTGAATTTCTCTAAAATAAAAATAATAAACGTCTGATTCAAAATGTTCTAGAAAACGTTTTATTCTTCTTACTGAACAGTTACTATAAATTAGGCCTAACTAATACTCGTGCGCTAGTACGCCTAAATAACTTAAAAATTGTTTTTAGCTTTGGTTAAATAAGTAAAGAAAAATAATTATACATTTACATCGTAATTATTTTTAGATACCCCATACTCTGAAAATGAAACACACCAAACATTGCGGTTGCTAGTAAATTTTTAATTTCAGATTTCAGGTAAACTCCCACTTATAATGGTGGAATTTCTCTGGTGTTTGGAAAATAACAACCTCAGTTTATTTTGATAGTAGATGAACTTCGGGTAATATGGACCCCTGTTTTGAATTTGTTTTTTTTTCTTTTAATTAAGGGGATATGAATTTTGTTTAATTACAGGGATTATCATTAATGTTGTTACTATGAAATAACATTGTTATTTTTTTCAAATATGTAAACATCTTCATAATTTTAAATTTTTTGCATTACAAGGAAGGTCCACTTTAACCTCCATATTCGGATAAAGTGGACCCCAGAGTCCACCTTAACGTTTGGTCTATTTTTAAGTTTACTTTCTCTATTAATTTATACAGACATGCACAGATTAATCTGAAAATATTTATGACTGATCATAATTAAAAAGCGTTGATATTTATTTAATGTTTTGAAAAATTATTGTTGATTATAAGATTCACACGTCATTCAACTGCAGAAAGCGACGGTCTTTGGGTTTAGTAAAATTACAAGGACATTAAATAAAA
Source organism: Diploptera punctata (assembly GCA_030220185.1). Lineage (NCBI taxonomy): Eukaryota > Metazoa > Arthropoda > Insecta > Blattodea > Blaberidae > Diploptera > Diploptera punctata. The sequence continues at coordinate 23,285 of JASPKZ010002716.1, read as the reverse complement.
TTAATTAAGTGAATGGTTTTTACAGATAGCACCCTTATTGATAAAATATACATATTCGTGTAAAGTAGACACAGAGTGTCCACATTAACCGAATTCCTTCGTTATGTTTAATTATTTTATACAGCCACCATGTCACATAATATCAAACCAAACACGTCGTTATATTAAACAGTATCTACATAATATAACATTTTTAGGAGTTTTTTTTTCAACATCTGTAATATTCAATAGCAGAAATTATGAATTGATTCTTAGCTTGACTATTTAACTCATGCCCCAAATGGGAGTCAATGACCAATCACGTTTCAATGATTTCTGTTTTACAACCAATCAGAGTCGTGTTTCACGAAATATTTATCAGTGTTATAATTACCATACTAAAGAAAGCTCCTCCTTTTTAATGTTCTGAACAGGTCTGACCATTATTTTGCAGTGGCTGAGCCTGTAAGAAATACGGCTACCAGATTGTATATATAGTGCATGAATGTCAACACATGCCGCATGCGGGAGTTAATATAAAAACATTTGTTGCAATTTATTATACCACCAAAAAAAAAAAAAAAAGAAACCACTGTTTGCACTTTCTTAAATGTATTTTTTCCCAGGTAATAATCCAGAAAAATATAATTGTCACATTTACATCATACATCAGAAATGAATTAATATATAGTTTGATGTGTTTCATTTGTTCTCCACTAGAGAGCATTCTTACAATATTGCGTTCCTTTGGCAATAAATAGTATGATCTGGTTGCAGTGATAAACAAAAGAAGCAGATGAAGCGTACCTATCGTTTCTCATTTGTTTTCAAAGATCGCCGTTTACATTAAATATATAAATATTTTAAAATAACTATAGTTAAATAATGATTTGTGAGTAAACAGCTTAATTTCATTCGTTAAATAGTCCTGACAAATGTCACTCTTGATTTCCAAATTCTCTAGATAAATTCACTCCTCACTTCGTGAGTCGTGAATTTATCGATAATTTGGAAATCACTCGTGGCATTACTTATGAAAAACTTTTAAAGTGGTCATTTTTATAAATAAACCCTTCTTCCCACAAAGAATAAAGGAAACTGGCCTTGAACCCGTTAAATTTGATGAGGGGGAAGAAGTTAAACTATTTTCTGTTCGAGGGCAGCACCAATTAAAGAAGATATTAACAGGGTCCTCTCAAACAGAAGGGTTCAAAAACCTGAACTTCCCTATATATATATATATATATATATATATATATTGAATTTGGTTGTGAAACATCGACAATTGCGATCGATAGAGCGATTTTTAAATTTTCGTTTCAGGTGAACTCCTACACCTAATGTTTTTTTGAAAATAATAGATAGTGACTAAATATTCGCCGTGTCAAAAACCTGTATGTACAAATTTTCAAGTCAATCGACCGACTACTTTTCAAGTTTTGCGAGCGCAAACATACGCAGACTGGATTTTTGTATATAAAGATGTACCGTATTTCATAAGATCAGGAATTGAACTTCGTAATGGAAAACACTGGTCAACATGGTTTTTGTCTCATGAGTAAGTTATACCAATAGTTGTACTTAATGCAGTTTTTTATCGTGTTTTCAAATATATATTCGGAATCTCTTCATCATCCACAGTTTTTTTTATTTCAATTTCAATTAATGGATTTAAATAATTATTATTTTAATAAACGTTTTTAGTCCATTTGTCTATTGTAACATAAAACCTAATGAGCTAACTCAGGAGATTTCAGCTATGGAAAAGAGATATCAAGGCAAATGGAATCCTAATAAGCTGGCCGATTATTGTTGGACCATCAAGAGGGATGCTCCACAGGCGAAATATAGCAGAAAATCGTCATTTCTTACTTTCTAGGTGAGTCCGAATGTTAGAATATTGTGTACTTACGAATGTAGAAAATATTAAAGTGTTTAAAATTATAAATGCCTGTCTATCGGAAACATTGCGTGATGGACAAAACCCGATATCATATTTGAATTCAGGAGAAAAAATACTATCAGAATCACATATTTTTATTTCTGAGACAAAAAAAAGTTTCTTTTTTGTTGTTCAGTGTAATTATTACATATCAATTGCTTTCATAACAACCGGAATAAGATTAAATTTTTGAAAATTTAAGTTGATCACTCATCATTAACTGTAGATAGGTGGAGCTTAAGGATGCTGTTTAACAACCACTGTTATTAGCTTCGCAATTCAAAGTGGACGTGAAAGAATCGACAATTTTGCTTAGAGACATTTTATTTTAGGCTTTAGATTCTTTTATGTGACGTAAATATACGACACGGGACACATGGCTTCTGCTTTCTTTCCGAAGATAATCATATCCAATATTTCGATGCCTGAAAAGATAAATTGACCCTAGACGGGTTTAAAATCGCGATCTTTAAAAGCAGAGGCCGCAGTAAAGTTTCCTCAGTAGAATATATCTGTACAAGAACGATATGAGAGTGTAAGCAATCAAACTTAACTTGTGAAGAATAAAGACAATCTCCAGCTAAATCTTGAAAGCAATACGTTGTTCTGATATAAAATTTACATGCATTATAATTTAATACCGAAAGTAAAGTAAATGCTGCATTAGTTACATTTACATGTTTTATTTTGACTGGTTCTACTTACATTGATACTCACGTGTCCATATGTAGAACATCCCTTGAGTTGGTTAGCACTTTCTTACCCTTGCAGTTATGCACTCACCTTTTTACACTCGCGCAATCTCCTCGTTCTGCATTGAGTAGGAATTTCTTTTCAGTTTGAGTAAGAGTATCATCGTGTGAAGTTTTTAATGAAATATTTGATTGCTTCATATTATCACTACTGCCTATTAGATTTTCTGTAGATTCCGTTACTTTCATGTTGTCTCACAAATGCGCTGAAACATAGGCCTGTTATTATATTTTCAGGTAACGCAAGTTTACAATCACATATACCTATAGTCAATTTGATTTTATATTTTAGATGATTTAATTATGAATAATCATCTTAAGGAAATGTTTTAACTAGTGTTCACCCGGTGGTCAAAATTCGGCCATAATGATTATTGAAAATTTGAGGAAAACATATCTGATTTTGCATGCATCTAACAGTTTACCCTATTTTTACACGCTTTATATTAGCTTGACCTGTATCTATCTATCTATGTAACGGGATCTTTCAACGCGATTTTCACCCACTTAAAATCATTGGATCGACTTGAAACTTTGTATACTTGTAGAGGACCCGTGACAATACAATAATTTCATATTTATTTTTTAAAATCATGGCCATAATCATCAGAAAATAAAAAAAAGTGTTTTTGTATCAATGTAACGGAATCTTTCAACGCAATTTTCACCCACTTAGAAACATTGGATAGACTTGAAACTTTGTATACGTGTAAAGGACCCGTGACAATATAATAAATTCATATTTATTTTTTAAAATCCTGGCCAGAATCATCAGAAAATCAAAAAAAGTGTCTTTATATATATGTAACGGAATTTTTGAACACGATTTTCACCCACTTAGAAACATTGGATCGACTTGAAACTTTGTGTACTTGTAAAGGACCTGTGACAATACAACAATTTAATATTTTGTTTCTAAAATCCTGGCCAGAATCATCCGAAAATCAAAAAAATGAAAACTGGTATAATAGGTTGCGGACTTGTTGACTTTTTAGTCAATCGTTGTAACAGCTCAGATGGTAGAGCGGTCAACTCTAATAGTATATAATTTCAGTAATCCATGTCGCTGGTTCAAATCCGGCTGGGAAGTTTTTTTAGAAGAGTATTACTTTTAGCTCATACTACAATAGTAGCCTATCGAATTTAAATATATTTACATTTTTATCTTATTCTGTAAAATATTAAAACTAAAAAGTAAGAAATAAATAATAGTTTTGAAAAACTAAAAAAACACGCTTTATTAGAAAACCGAACTAAAAAATTGAAAAATAATTTTAATTTCCAACACGCTTGGGATAAATAATTTTACCATCAAAAGCGTGGGGTGCTTTTTATGATTTTTACATTTTCTTCTTAGAGACTTTACTTTTACCAATATCTGTTTATTGTTAAACATATTAATTGGTAAACAGCACCCCACGCTTTTGATGGTAAAATTATTTATCCCAAGCGTGTTGGAAATTAAAATTATTTTTCAATTTTTTAGTTCGGTTTTCTAATAAAGCGTGTTTTTTTAGTTTTTTAAAACTATTATTTATTATACATTCGTTCATTGTATATCTGAGACACTTTTATATGTACTTACAATAGAACATATTTCAGTACTACTATAATTAAAAAAAATAAATCACAATTCAAAAAGCCTAATTTATTGATATGAAACAAAATTTAAATTTAAGGTGAGACGGTAAGCCCTATCCCATCAATGTTAAAACATGTGAATTTGAGACACATTTTCTCAGGAATTACTAGATGGATTGTAATGAAATTTTTTACAGCATATTAAATGAGGTTTGTAAAGACCACTGAACCTCAGTCAAACTTTTATCTAAATATTCATGTTCTATATAATTTCTTTTGCCACTAGTCTCTTTTTTATTTAAAAATACTTTTAAAAATCATAAGTGAGGATTTATAGAAGAGATCATCATTATTGTGGTTCCATATCTTTACTATAACTAGGTTTACCGCCTGTAAAAATTTCATGTAAATATCTCTAATAATTCCTGAGATAATCGGGCAAATGTTCGAAAACAAAGTTTGAAGTATTACAGTCTGACAGCTGCCAAGTTAAACAAATAATTAACACACTTATAATTGGCGTTCAGTAAAAAATAATATACAGAAATGTTCAGAAAAGAATGGACTATTTAATTATGAAAACAAAACATTTTTTTTTCAAATTGTGGCCTACCGTCTTACCTTAAATTAAAAATCAAGCTTGAACTACTTAAAATTAATTATTACTAATAAAAAATTGACTCATTAAAAATAATTAATTACAATTAATTCAAATCAAACTTACAAAACGTTTCGATGCACAATAACACGTTATCGCAGATATTATCTCACATAATATTATATAGACTTTGCTACTTTTAAATTGTGTTTCATTTTATTTGATATTGTGCTGGATGTTTTATTATATATATATATATATATATATTGGAAATGGATTAACTGACACCATAATATTAATATTATTTTGCTTTGATATTCATTTGATGGATTAGGCTACATTTCGCTTTTGTGTTGGTGTTGACATTGTTCTGATTTCCGTTGAGGGGGGGGGGGGGGAGGGAAGAGGGCGAAGAAGAGAAGAGAAGGAAGGAGGAAAGAGAAGAGAGAGAAGAGAAGAGAAGAGAAGAGAAGAGAAGAGAAGAGAAGAGAAGAGAAGAGAAGAGAAGAGAAGAGAAGAGAAGAGGAAGAGAGAGAAGGAGAAGGAGAGAGAAGAGAAGAGAAGAGAAGAGAAGAGAAGAGAAGAGAAGAGAAGAGAAGAGAAGAGAAGAAGAGAGAAGAGAAGAGAAGAGAAGAGAAGAGAAGAGAAGAGAAGAGAAGAGAAGAGAAGAGAAGGAGAAGAGAAGAGAAGAGAAGAGAAGAGAAGAGGAAGAGAAGAGAAGAGAAGGAGAAGAGAAGAGAAGAAGAAAGAGAAGAGAAGAGAAGAGAAGAGAAGAGAAGAGAAGAGAAGAGAAAGAGGAAGAGAAGAGAAGAGAAGAGAAGAGAAGAGAAGAGGAAGAGAAGAGAAGAGAAGAGAAGAGAAGAGAAGAGAAGAGAAGGAGAGAGAGAAGAGAAGAGAAGAGAAGAGAAGAGAAGAGAAGAGAAGAGAAGAGAAAGAGAAGAGAAGAGAAGAGAAGAGAAGAGAAGGAGATAAGAAGAGAAGGAGAAGAGAAGAGAATATAATAGAAGAGAATAGAATATGAATATAATATAATATAATAAATATAATAGAAGATAATATAAGAGAATATAAGATGAAAAGAAAATAACATAAAATAACAGAAAATACATAACATAAAATAAACATAACATAACATAAAAAAAATAAAATAAAAAACATAACATAACATACATAATATAACATATATAATATAATATAATATAATATAATATAATATAATATAATTAATATAATATCATATAATATAATATAATATAATATAATATAATATAATATAATATAATATAATATAATATAATATAATATAATATAATATAATAATAATATAATATAATAATAATATAATAATGTAATAATGATATGTAATACATATAACGAATTCTAAATGGTAAAAACTGTTTTAGAGTATTGTAGAAATATTGTAGATTGTAGACGTAAGAAGCGTAAAGTATGACGATACTTCTTATGTATGACTTCGACTCTACGTCGAAGGTAGGAGAAAAATACTGTTTTCAAAATTTTTTATTGATAATTTAACTCATGCCCCAAATGGTAGTCAATGACCAATCATATTTCAATGAATTTTGATTTACAACCAATCACAGTCGTTTTCACCTCGATTTTATCACTCTCATTTTATCGCTCTCATTTTATTAAATGGCTCCCAGATTGTATATATAGTGCAGGAATGTAACTAGATTCTGCTTGCGAGATATAATAGAAAAATATTCGTAGCAATTGATTATACCATAAAAAAATAAATCACTGTTTGCACTTTCTTAAACGTATTAGGCCTATTTCCCAGGAATTAACGTTGCAGAAAAAACATATAATTGACATATTTTACATAATAGGACATCAGAAATTAATTAATAACCTGTAATTATGTGTTTCATTTTTTCTCCACTAGGGTGCATTCTTACAATATTGCGATTCTCTTTGGCAATAAATATGACTTGGTTGCAGTGATGAACAAATGAAACATAACGTTTCTCATTTGTTTTCAAACATCGCCGTTTATATTAAATATATGAATATTTTAAAATAACTATTTTTGAATAAAGATTTGTGAGTAATCAGGTTAATTTTATTCGTTAGGCTAAATATGCCTAGTCCTAACAAATGCCACTCTTGATTTCCAAATTCTGTAGATAAATTGGAAATCACTCGTGGCATTATTTATGATAACACTACAGCTCGCCAATAGCTACTAAAAAAAAAATATGTTGACTATTTAACTCATGCCCCAAATGGGAGTCAATGACCAATCACGTTTCAATGATTTCTGTTTTACAACCAGAGTCGCGTTTCACGAAATATTTATCAGTGTTATAATTACCATATTAAAGAAAGCTCCTCCTTTTTAATATTCTGAACAGGTCTGGCCATTATTTTGCAGTGACTGAGCCTGCGAGAAATACGGCTACCAGATTGTATATATAGTGCATGCCGCATGCGGGAGTTAATATAAAAACATTTGTAGCAAAAAAAGAAACCACTGTTTGCACTTTCTTAAATGTATTTTTTCCCAGGTAACAATCCAGAAAAATATAATTGTCATATTTACATCATACGACATCAGAAATGAATAATATACAGTTTGATGTGTTTCATTTTTTCTCCACTAGAGAGCATTTTTACAATATTGCGTTCCTTTGGCAATAAATAGTATGATCTGGTTGCAGTGATAAACCAAAGAAGCAGATGAAGCGTACCTATCGTTTCTAATTTGTTTTCAAACATCACCGTTTACATTAAATATATAAATATTTTAAAATAACTATATTTAAATAATGATTTGTAAGTAAACAGCTTAATTTTATTCGTTAAATAGTCCTAACAAATGCCACTCTTGATTTCCAAATTCTCTAGATAAATTCACTCCTCACTTCGTGAGTCGTGAATGTATCGATAATTTGGAAATCACTCGTGGCATTACGTATGACAAACAGAGGAGAAAATGCACTGAACTGTTTTGTCTCTACCAATTTATAATTATATATATTATGAATAATAATCTTAAAGAATAAGAGTCATAATTGACTTTAATATTATCCTCTGAAATATATATGTACACACACACACACACACACACACACACACACACACACACACACACACACACGCATGCGCACGGGCACACACACACACACGTACTTACATTAATAACTTTATAATTATTAATTTACTGCAATAGATATCTTCTCACTGCGAGATTTCTGGTATCGGATCAGGCTTATACTGTATATATATAGCCTATATATATATATATATATATATATATATATATATATATATATGTCCACCGCTGTGGTCTCGAGGTAGCGTGCTGTCTTGTCACACAGCGGGCCCGGGTTCGATCCCCGGTCGGGGCAGTTTTCCTGGGTGAGGTTTTTATCGGGTTTTTCCTCACCTATAGGACAAATGTCAGGAAAACTTTAAGGCCCAAACGGTCCCCGAAATCATATGGCCATCATCATCCTTATCATCATCATCTTCCTTCACCGGTGTGGAAAGCAACGGGAAGCTACCACACGTACAATTCCCTAGTAAAGCTACAAACATAACATGAAAATGCTATGATTGCAGTGAAGGACCTGCCTTTGGGCAGAATTACTATGGATGAATATATATATATATTTTTTTTTTCAAGATATCTCACAATACAGAGAACAATGGAGGAGACACATGTGCCGATTGTTATTTGAGATATTTCGTAGAAGTGCGCTGAATTATAGACCAGATGGAAGGAGGGAAGTTAGGAGACCATTGAGAAGATGATCTGACCAATTTTTGTTTAGTCTCGGAACGGGTCTTTGAAAGATTCGATCCTTGTTAGTTTTGATGATGATGACTAGTATATATGTATATATATATATATATATATATATATATGTCCACCGCTGTGGTCTCGAGGTATATATATATATATATATATATATATATATATATATATATATATATATATAAAGGATCTCTCTTAAAATAGCGGCTTCAACGATATTTCACATTAAAAGATAAGTAAAACTATAAAATAAAACTGAAAATAACAACAGATATAGTAAGCAGGAAGGAAAAAAATGGAAAGCCTTACTTGAACTGCTATGGAACTTAGCAGTCGCACGGTCTAGATTAATAATAGACAGGTCTGTAAAATTGTAGACTTTTACGGCAGGCGTCTTGATTCATGTCTTTTACGTCTTTCGGGAAAAATGGCCGTATTCTGGTTTCATTAACACTCAACGTTTCGTCTACTACTGCGGTAGACATCCTCAGAAGATTCTGCGTGCTCCATGGCCTCCTAACTCTTGAACTGTCGGCTGCAGACTGGTTGTGCGTTGAAGAGTTAGGAGGTCATAGAGCACGCAGAATCTCCTGAGGATTTCTACCGCAGTAGTAGGCGAAACGATGAGTGTTAATAAAACCAGACCACGTCCATTTAACCCGAAAGACATAAAATACATGAATCAAGACAGAACTATGTTATAAAGAATAGTGATAGCTTGCTGTAAATTTATGAACTTAATTATTGATATAGGCCTATTGTAAGGTAGGCCTACTATTATGCAGCCTATATAACTCTAATCACTGGCGCTATCGAATCTGGAGGTACAATGCCGCGCGGACATACACGGAGCATTACATCCTTAAGCTGAAATGTTTTCGAATCATTCCCCGTCGGCCGCGGTGGACTAGTGGTTATGCTCCTTGCCTCTGGTCCCGAGGGTCGCGGGTTCAAACCCGGCCGGGGTCGATGGATTTTTTAGGACGGAAAAATCCAAGGAGCAAGTCCTCCGAGAGGGACTTTAAGCCGTGGGTCCCGAGTCTGAAGATTTTGAGGCTCGTAAAAAATCCTTAAGCCTAGTACTACCTTGGTTTCCTAGATGTCAGTATGAGGCAGAACGCTGACCACAGACCACTCAAAATGACATCTATACGAAAACAAGTGTAACTAAATTAATATGGTTCAAATTCTTCCCTGTAGGGGGAGAGCGCCTAAATCTCTGTAAAGGGAAAACATAGGCTTACAATACAAGACAAAATAGTTCACTCCCTCAAATCATGGTTAATATTATTCTCCCATCGCATTCTTTGCCTACCAACCAGGGTTTTCCCCTCTTGGTTTTCCTAAAAGAAGCTTCCATGCCTCTATATGATTTCCCATTCGTGCCATATGTCCTGCTCATCGCAGTATGTATAAACCACACAAAACAAAAATGGATCCATTTGTCAACATAAAATAAATAGTAATTGTAATCTCAACGTTTTAAAAAAATAACTAGGCCTATAATTACTGTACTTAGGCTTAATATAAAATATGGCCTACATAAAATTCTACCTTTAGCATAATCAGCTAACAATCAACAGTAATTGTAACATCATCATCAGAATGTTGAGTTTTTATTTTACTTAACATTTAAAACGTTTCCTTTCGGTAAACATTTTAAAACACAGCAAACACTGTTAATGCACAGCTGATGCGTGTCCGCTAATGATTAGAATGTGGTTATGGTGGAACCATCATAAATTGGCTATCCTTTATACGTGATCGCATATCCCTATGCAATTAAGAATTTCATGTAGCCCTTATGACTTTTATGTTTCCGTTATTATAGCCTATATATTTTTCTACATAGAAAATGTCAGTTCGAAAGTGCAACACATTTAGATATTTGTAAACTACATTCAGAACGTGTTTTGTAGCATCTATAAAACAAATTTACACTTATGAATTACGTACATAGGCCTACAGTATAAAATATTGTAAATCGTAGATTCGTTGAGCAAATTTGTCGTTTTATGTGCTGTAAAGAACGTTTCGTCGTGTATTTTTATTGCTTTTTAACAGTTGTATGAATATCATGAATAGCAATTTCCCAGAAGTCGGTTATTTCTTCAGGTGCGGTAACCTTTTATTTTTTCAGCAGAATTTCCAACTGTCTTAAATTTATAATATAGGCCTATATATTTTTAATTCACGAAGCAATGATCTATACATTTTTAATTATCTCCATAAATGAATTAAATAAATTATAAAGTTAAACCCTTTTAAATAAAACGTCGATTGAATATTTTAATATGTTATATAATTTGCTACTTTGGGGACAGAAAACAGCCCGTAAAGTACTGCTCTCGAGATAAAATCTTTTAATATCGCCATAGCATATCTTAGCGGACTTATGTGTAAAATACGCAATAGATAAGAAAAACGGAACACAATTTAATTTGAATTATTGTAAGTAAGTGGATTTGAAAATAATAAGAATATGAAATTCACAATTTCAATTTAGAATGTTAACTCCATTATCTGGATGGATTGTATTCCCTCTCATACATTACAAGCGGCAATTTAATTATAGCAACTATGATTATATTTCTCTTGTTTTCTGTTAAATGTTGCTTTCGTTTACGCCCATTTTGCAAAAAGACAATATTGATTATGATAAATTGTCAGCCTATGTTTATTATTATTGCGTCACATGAAAATATTGCATAGCTCACTTGAAATAAAAATTGTAACATAATTAATAATATGTAATAATAATAATAATAATAATAATAATAATTATTATTATTATTATAATTATAATATTGATTATGATAATAATACTGATGATAATAATAATACTGATGATAATAATAATAATAATAATAATAATAATAATAATAATAATAATAATAATAACGAAATTATAATGGTGATAATGAATATAATAATAATAATAATAATACATTTCCGGCACCAATGATTTGTCTTCAATTTCGCTTTATAATTTCCTCTATTCGTCTCTATTATAACATATTTCTTCCTCTATTTCCCAGCCCTTCAAAGTTTCTCTAATCCCTTGGATCCACGTGAGATTTGGTCGTCCTTTCCTTCTACTTCCTGATGGTGTCCATTTCATTATCACTTTTGGTAATCTTTCATCCTCCATTCGCCTAATATGCCCGTACCATTTTAGTTGCTTTTCTTGGATAAATTCTAAAATTGAGTTTTGCACATTTTATAACTTCATTTCTAACTTTCTCTCTCTTTGATATCCTAGCAGATCTTCTCCAATAGTCCATTTCTGCTACCATTAATTTTCTTTTCATCTGATAAAATAGAGTCCAAACCTCTGAAACATAAGTCATAATAGGCCTACTTCTAATTATTGATTTAAAAATTTTAACTTTAGTTTCTTTTTCGATATGTTTATACCTTAATATTACATTCAGGTTAGATAGGCCTATTACATATTTTCCTGAGTTTATCTTTGATCTTATTTCCTTTTCCAGCTTCCCATCTTCTGTAAATTTTTCTCCCAAATATTTGTATTCCTCTATGTGTTTAATTACCCCCATTTTATTTTCCAGTATCAAATCTTGATGAATGTCTCCTATGGCCATATACTTGGTTTCTTCCATATTCACCTTTAGTCCTCATTTATTATATTCGTGAATCAATTTTCGGGTAATATATTCAATGTCTTCCTACTCTTGTGCCAAAAATAAATTGATCATCCGCAAAATGGAGGGAATATATTGTTGATTCCTCATCTATTGGAATTCCCATAGTTTTACATTTGTTTTTCCAACTTTCTATAGCTTTTTCTGTATAGATTGTAGCTATATAATGTGGGGGATAAGCTGCATTCCTGGCGTAATCCTTTATTGGTTTCAAATCCTTTTGACAAATATTTTCCTTTTTTTCACTTTCACATATGAATTTTTATATACATTTTGAATAATAATAATGATGATGATGATGGTGATGATGATGATAACAATGATGATGATAATAATAATAATGATGATGATGATAATGATAATACTAATAATGATGATAATGATAATAATAATAATAGTAATAATAACAATAGTAATAATAACAATAATAAGAGTAGACCAATATTGAATTAGCATTATTGCTACTATTTTGAGATATAATTTAATACATGTGGATAAACATATTAAACATTTGTAATTATACTACACTAGCGCCATCTAAATTAGGTGTCTTGTGTTCAGGACAAGATTAAGCAAAAATTAGTGAACTGTCTATGAATACATACAATTTGTTAATATAAGTCCTCGAGAATAAGAAACAGAGCATAGGAATTATCGACATATTTGAATGGATAGAATAATTAAATATACTATATTACTTAATATTTCCACGTTTTAAAGTGTGAGCTAGACTAGTTAATTTCTCATACGTTATATTCAATGTTCTTTTGATTCGTATACATATGTACATTCTAATTGTAGATAAGCTTAAGAAATCTGTCACACAGCCTTATATGAAAATTAGCACTACGACTTGGTAAAATGATACGAAATTAAACTGGGTTTTCTAGGAAATCTTCACTTTTTGAAAAAAAATTAAATCACTATCATACAAATTAGTTTAGAGAGCTTTTTAGAAAAGAATATCACGTAGTATTTTAGCAGAGTAATATGATATTATAAGACTTGGCTTCGCCACCCCGTAAAAAAACCCAGATTCGTTCACAAGTCCACCTTTCCGTACTTATTACATAAAAGTGTTAAAATATTGTTGATTTTTTCATATTATTTTTAAATTTATTATATGCTGTACAATTAAATCAATAAAGAATATAGCTTATGGTAATGGTTTCATTTAATTTGAAATCTCATGTTATTATTTGTTAATAGTTATTTAGACAACTAGTTACAAAAGCATAGGTGTAGTAACGAGATGCTTAAGTTAGAACACGACCGAAGGGACTGTTTTAAGAGCAGCGAGTTACTAAATCTAATTTTATAACGTGCTATCTGTTCAGAGTATTTTAGTATATGTTGATATTTAGTGCATTTAATTAAATTTATTTAATGTGGAAACGATATGTATAGAGAAAGAGTAATGTGAGTTTTGGAAGAGAGAGACAGACAGATAGAAAACAAAGATACATACATCAACAAACATTGTTGTATTGTGGGCTTTGAAAGAAGAAAAAAAGACGATAAATCAGCAAACATTGTTGTTTGATATATATTTTTACGTGTTGTTGAACCTGTATTTTATGTTTTTATAGCGTGTTTTGTTTTATATGGATGCGAAACAAGGGAGAAAAGGATATTACGAGTATTTGAGAATAAAGTAGTTAGGACAATTTTTGGACCGAAGAGAGATGAATGGAGAAAACTACATAACAGTGTACTACATGGTCTGTATAGGAAGCTAGATATAATGAGAACAGTTAAGTCTCGTAGACTGCGATGGCTAGGACATGTGGCACGAATGGGGAATGAAAGACGTGCATGAAGCTTCTTGTAGGAAAACCAAAGGGAAAGCGCCCAGTTGGTAGACCAAAAATGAGGTGGGAGAATGACATTAACTATGATTTGAGGGAACTAGGTTATACAAAGTATGATTGGAACACATTAGCTCAAGATAGGGATGTATGGAGAGCTCATGTCCGCGCGGCCATGAACCTACGGTTTCGATAGTGTCAGTGAGTTAGCGTGTTTTGTTAGAATATAAAGTATAGATTTTGTTGCCTAGTACCGTAACTTCGAACTAAAGCGTCACTGATTGTTATAATAGCAGATAAATATTTTTTTATTTTTTTTACATATTTGTTTTAATTACACTGATCATATCGCGACTTTTCTATAGTTTAAGGGGAGAAGGTACCTTGTATCTCCGCCATGTTAAGTGTTCTAATTTTAATGTTCCTTTTCAGAAGAACTGTTAACAGTTAGTAGAACATTGTTTTTTTCTCATATATACATACACTATTTGGCAATAAAATGACATTTTTTTCCAGAACACAGCATTAAAAATGAAACAGTAAGAATTTTTTTAAAAACAATGCTGTTCTTTGGTGCGTTTGGAAAGGAAAATAATGTTGGTGCCCTTAATAATAACATTAAAATATTGAAAAAATGCCAGATTAAGCTTACACAAATAAACCATACATGCAAAACAGTCTTCTCAATAATACATTCATTAAATCGCGGAAGAAATTGTCTGCCATTCGCTCTTAGGAAAATGTTAGTAGAAACACTTGCAATGCCCCATTTTGATTATTGCGACACTCTTTTTACAGACTTAAATATTATTTTCACTCAAAGACTTCAACGTGTTCATAATTCTTGCGTACGTTTTATTTGTGGTATTCGCAAATTTGACCATGTTACACCGTCCCTGGAACAATTATCGTGGCTTCGTCTAAGAGATCGTAGAACTGTCCATTCCCTATCCCTTCTCTATAAAATACTTCACACATCATTGCCTAATTATTTATCACGCCGCTTCATCAGACTATCCGACACCCACAATCTTGACACTCGATTCCATCAGCACGTTGTCATTTATATCCCTCCTCATCACACTGTGTATTATTCATTATCCTTTACGGTCTCTTATTATTTTGCTCCTGTTTTTAATTTATTTTTGTCTTTATTATTATGGATAATTTCCCCTTATTTAAGAGGTCTTTACTCATTTGAGTTGGGGGTATTGTTTTTTTTTAAGTTGTACAATACTAGGTGTTTACACTGTAATAATTGCTGGATGGGCCGGTGCAAACTTTGAGTATGACTTAAAGAAAATTATTGCTCTTTCTACTCTAAGTCAGCTGGGTTTAATGATAAACATGAAATTCCCTTCCGCCCTATGTCAGAGACTGTCAAACTATAACATCCTTCAAAAACAAACTAAACAATTATTTAATAACAAACTAACTTATACACCTCACTGATAGTATTCTTTTACAATTAATAAATTTAATTATTTATGAAAATAATATTAAGATTAACAAATATTTTCTTTTGTTTTGTTTAAAATATTGTATAATCGTAAAATTAGTTTTCTATATCTGATTATTTTTTTTTATTTTTTTATATACATTAGACAAGGACAATTTAATATATCATGCTTGTATACATTTTATTATTAGTTTTAGTCTTCATTTTAACTAACATTATAGATCGTAATATAATAGATATATTTTTGATCAAATTTTTGTTTAGTATTTAATCTTCTTCTTCACTTCCTCGTTTAGGCAAGAGTTGCCTGTTCCGTCTTCACTAATAGATCTAAGACTACATCTTCCGAGGACGTCCGACATCTCTTCTTCCTCTTGGAAAATAATGGAAGATTTTATTTGGTAATCTACTTTCTTCCATTCTTTCTACATGTTCTTTTAGTATTTAATATTAGAGTTAATTGAGATTGTTATATTCTGATGTAATATATGTTTGTCCTGGTGAGTGGAAGAGAAGGCCACATGGCCTTAACTCCACCAGGCTAAATAAATAAATCTAAATCTAAATCTACATACCAGACAAATAGCCTGTGAAAATTTCATTTCTCTGGAATGAATAGTATCAGAGAAAATGAACATAAGGCTCGCAAAAATAAAAATAGCGGGAAATCGAGTTTAAATTTTACACTACTCACAATCCTACCCTGCAGCATGTCCTTTAAACCCACACTTAGGACCTCTAAATAAGTTTGTGGTGCAAAACCAATTTATATTCATATAGAACACACTTCAAGGTATGAATATGAGCGAAAAAACAAAAATTCAAATTTTGCCCATTTATAAGGTACCTTCTCCCCTTAAGACTATTGCTCCGTGTGATATGGCATTTTAGTAAAGTAGTGGGAAATAAAGTTTAAATGACAGCATTTGAATTATGTTTTAATTAGGCGTTGATGAGTAATGCGATACTTACAATAATATAAATGTTATCCTTCTTTGGACACTGTGACTTACGTCTGTGCAGACTTACTACTGCTTCCCTAACGTGACCGTATGTTTGTCGTGTTACTCCCCTAGCAGTAATTACATTAGTTGTGTCATCGATTTTCATGAAATATTCTTACACAAGGCGATTCGTTTAATCTGACGTAGGGATGTATTCACGGACATGACATGATACCGCACATGTTTTTATGGATGTAAACTGACACTCAGTGTAAAACTGCTATTTTCTCTGGCGATTCTAGCACCAACACACTTACTTAACTCCTGTCAGACTTAACTTGTTCAAGTTGTAATGCAGTAAAACACGTTCAAAGCGAAATCGCATGGGACCATTTGCTTTTTCACATTAGACAAAATTCCGCATTATAAAAAAAACAAAAAATGATTAAGCAATCTTAGATTATCCATCCATCCATAGTAATTCTGCCCGAGGGCAGGTATTTCACTGCAATCATAGCATTTTCATGCTATACTTTGCAGCTTTACTAGAGAATTATAGGTGTGGTAGCTTCCCGTTGATTTCCACACCGGTGATGGATGATGATAAGGACGATGATTATGACAGAATGCTTTTCGGGGAACGTTGGGCCTTAAGCTCCTTACATTTGTTTTACAGGTGAGGAAAAACCCCGAAAAACCTCACCCAGCAGTCTGTCCCGACCGGGAATCGAACCCGATCCGCTGCGTGACAAGGCAGCACGCTACCTCGAGACCACTGCGGTGGACTGGTGGACTCTTAGATTATAGAGTACCGTATATGCCCTTTTATCCTTTTACGTACCTTGGATTAATTGAAAAATGAAGTATAGTATGTACGAGCGAGCGACTTCGACGGTAAAGCGCAAAAAAAAAAAAAAAAAACTTCCGTTTCGTCAGCGTTAAAAATGTCTCTTAGGCGCATATCCTGAAATTAAAGTATACAGTTTCGGTTTCCATTCACTAACTATACTTTCGCCCACATCCTTTGATTCCCCGCAAATTTCATTCCACACTACATTGTACCGTCTTTTAAAACTATCCAGCCAACCTGAAGATACCTTGAAATCTTTTTCCCTAGGAATATTGCAACAGCTAGAGCTTGACTTTGGAGCATCGGTCCGGAAATTTGGAGATTTTTTGTTGTGTACTTGTAAAACGTTCCCACATTACTTCCGTCGATTTCTTTCTTGATTTCGTCTTCATTTGATAATTTCCTTGCATCCATCCATTCATTATTTTTTCTTTATGTTTAAAATCTCACAAACTTGGGTTTTTTCACATTTAAATTTAGTCATTATTTCGCCTTTTTTTTATCTTCGATCACTTTCACTTTTTTTATTTAATGACAATGATGTTTACGATTTAGCTATCTTTATTCCGGAAATTCAGAACGGTGCCTGTGAAAGATACGCACACAATCGGTCTCAGATCTTAAACTAATTTAAGATTTTACAGTGCACTGGTTAATTGTAAGACAGATGTCACACGCCAAACATTTGTTAAACAAACCTGTATTTCGCACAACGGGTGTGCAGTGAGGCTGAAAGAAATTTCAGATACAGGTAGGAACTCTAGTTCACATGGCGGCAGGAATCATCCCTTATTGTTATTTTGCCTAACGGGAATTCAATAAAGGGGAAACTAATTAATTTCTCTCTGTCTTTCCGCTATATAAACATTTTTTCATAAATTGTGTAGAAATATCCTTCCGTTTTTGCGTTGGACAGATTCCGTTTTATACAAAATAAATACACGTAAAATTACTATTATTTCGTTGGTACCAATAAATTTGTTCACATTGGACGCATTTCCGCATTATTCACGTTCCAGATTAAACACGTTTTACTGTACTATAGTGTGCGTTGTATTGTTTACGAATGACATTGCATTGTTTACATTATTTTGACATATATTTAAAAGTTTTATCTGCATAAAATTATTTAAATATCCATCCATCCATAGTAATTCTGCCTGAGGGCTGGTCTGTGACGGCAATCATAGAATTTTCATGCTATGCTTTGCAGCTTTACTAGGGAATTATAGGTGTGGTAGCTTCCTGATGCTTTCCACACCGGTGAAGGATGATGATGATAATGGTAAAGATGATGATGATGTCCGGATGATTTTCGGGGACCGTTGGGCCCTAAGCTTCCTACATTTGTCTTACAGGTGAGGAAAACCCCGAAAAAACCTCAAACAAGAGCCTGTCCCGACCGAGAATCGAACCCGGGCCCGCTGCGTGAGATGGCAGAGCACGCTACCTCGAGACCACAGACAAATATATTTCGTATTTTATTTAACGACAGACTTATATTACAATAAGGAACAAGAAATTATATCAAAAAAATATGCGACTTGTCAAATCCAAGTATTGTTCATAGCTATCCAGAAACGATGCAAGAGACGTCTTCGTACAGCTTCCGGTCATGAAAATTACAATGGAAAAACTTTATTTCAAAGAAATTACATTTTTGTTATTTTGAGAAGTTTATATTGTGAGCTTAGAATGAAAGTATTAATTGGGACAAATTAACTGTAAAGTTCAAGTGTTTATGTTAAATCTGGTAAAGAATTTGTAAAGCCCTTTTTTGCGTGATAGTGCGTTCTGTCGTACTTACAGGAATGGTAGCCATGATTGGAAGTTAAATTTCCTATATTTCGGGGTTGCGAACCTATAAATAAGAATGTCCTGTAGACTTGATAAGAAATACTCTGGTAAATGACTGTCATAACTTAAAATCAATGAAATAATCATCGGTTACTTCAAATGAAAGGATATTGTGACGCATTATTGAGCCGTTGCTCAAATTGACGCCTTTGAATTTTGCGGGTGGCGACAGGATTCCTTATTAGGCAGTAGGCGTTGGAATCGGGTCGTGGGCAATGTGCAAACGATCTCTCCAGACGTGTTTCTGATGGAATCATTTTCCAGACACGTTAATTATAAAAGAATAGAGGTCTCGGGCTTTCCGTTCGAGAGCGGTAGGACTGACGATGCCAGATAATTTTTACACGCTTTATACTAGCTTGACCTGTATCTATCTATCTATCTATCTATCTATCTATCTATCTATCTATCTATCTATCTATCTATCTATCTATCTATCTATCTATCTATCTATCTATCTATCTATCTATCTATCTATCTATCTATCTATCTATCTATCTATCTATCTATCTATCTATCTATCTATCTATCTATCTATCTATCTATCTATCTATCTATCTATCTATCTATCTATCTATCTATCTATCTATCTATCTATCTATCTATCTATCTATCTATCTATCTATCTATCTATCTATCTATCTATCTATCTATCTATCTATCTATCTATCTATCTATCTATCTATCTATCTATCTATCTATCTATCTATCTATCTATCTATCTATCTATCTATCTATCTATCTATCTATCTATCTATCTATCTATCTATCTATCTATCTATCTATCTATCTATCTATCTATCTATCTATCTATCTATCTATCTATCTATCTATCTATCTATCTATCTATCTATCTATCTATCTATCTATCTATCTATCTATCTATCTATCTATCTATCTATCTATCTATCTATCTTTCTATCTGTCCTAGCTGTCTATCTGTCTATCTGTCTATCTGTCTATCTGGTCTATCTGTCAGTTCTGTCTATCGGTCCTATCTGTCTATCTGTCTATCTATCTATCTGTCTATCTGTCTATCTGTCTTATCTGGCTATCTGTCTATCTGTCCTATCTGTCTATCTGTCTATCTGTCTATCTGTCTAATCTATCATCTGTCTATCTGTCTATCTGTCTATCTGTCTATCTGTCCTATCTGTCTATCTTGTCGATCGTCCTATCTGCTCTTCGTCTATCTGTTGCTATCTGTCTATCTGTCTCTGTCTATCTCTATCCTTGTCTATCTTTCGATCTGTCTATCTGTCCCTATCTGTCTATCTGTCTATCTGTCTATTCTGTCTATCTGTCTATCTTTCTATCTGTCTATATCTGCATCTGTCTATTGCTATCTTCCTATCTTTCTATCTGTCTTCTGGTCTATCTGATCTATCTGTCTATCTGCCTATCTTCTATCGTCTAATCTGTCTATCTGTCTAGTCTGTCTATCTGTCGATCTGGTCCTATCGGTCTATGCTGTCTATCTGTCTATCTTCCTATCGGCGGCTATCTGCCTATCTGCCTATCTGCCTATCTGCCTATCTGCTAATCTGCCTATCTGCCTATCTGCCTATCTGCCTATCTGCCTATCTGCCTATCTGCCTATCTGCCTATCTGCCTATCTGCCTATCTGCCTATCTGCCTATCTGCCTATCTGCCTATCTGCCTATCTGCCTATCTGCCTATCTGCCTATCTGCCTATCTGCCTATCTGCCTATCTGCCTATCTGCCTATCTGCCTATCTGCCTATCTGCCTATCTGCCTATCTGCCTATCTGCCTATCTGCCTATCTGCCTTCTGCCTATCTGCCTATCTGCCTATCTGCCTATCTGCCTATCTGCCTATCTGCCTATCTGCCTATCTGCCTACCTGCCTACCTGCCTACCTGCCTACCTGCCTACCTGCCTACCTGCCTACCTGCCTACCTGCCTACCTGCCTACCTGCCCCTACCTGCCTACCTGCCTACCTGCCTACCTGCCTACCTGCCTACCTGCCTACCTGCCTACCTGCCTACCTGCCTACCTGCCTACCTGCCTACCTGCCTACCTGCCTACCTGCCTATCTGCCTACCTGCCTACCTGCCTACCTGCCTACCTGCCTACCTGCCTATCTGCCTATCTGCCTATCTGCCTACCTGGCCTACCTGCCTACCTGCCTACCTGCCTACCTGCCTACCTGCCTACCTGCCTACCTGCCTACCTGCCTACCTGCCTACCTGCCTACCTGCCTACCTGCCTACCTGCCTACCTGCCTACCTGCCTACCTGCCTACCTGCCTACCTGCCTACCTGCCTACCTGCCTACCTGCCTACCTGCCTACCTGCCTACCTGCCTACCTGCCTACCTGCCTACCTGCCTACCTGCCTACCTGCCTACCTGCCTACCTGCCTACCTGCCTACCTGCCTACCTGCCTACCTGCCTACCTGCCTACCTGCCTACCTGCCTACCTGCCTACCTGCCTACCTGCCTACCTGCCTACCTGCCTACCTGCCTACCTGCCTACCTGCCTACCTGCCTACCTGCCTACCTGCCTACCTGCCTACCTGCCTACCTGCCTACCTGCCTACCTGCCTACCTGCCTACCTGTCTACCTGTCTACCTGTCTACCTGTCTACCTGTCTACCTGTCTACCTGTCTACCTGTCTACCTGTCTACCTGTCTACCTGTCTACCTGTCTACCTGTCTGTCTGTCTGCCTGTCTGTCTGTCTGCCTGTCTGTCTGTCTGTCTGTCTGTCTGTCTGTCTGTCTGTCTGTCTGTCTGTCTGTCTGTCTGTCTGTCTGTCTGTCTGTCTGTCTGTCTGTCTGTCTGTCTGTCTGTCTGTCTGTCTGTCTGTCTGTCTGTCTGTCTGTCTGTCTGTCTGTCTATCTGTCTATCTGTCTATCTATCTATCTATCTATCTATCTATCTATCTATCTATCTATCTATCTATCTATCTATCTATCTATCTATCTATCTATCAATCTATCTATCTATCTATCTGCCTGTCTGCCTGTCTGCCTGCTTCTGCCTGTCTGCCTGTCTGCCTGTCTGCCTGTCTGCCTGTCTCTGCCTGTCTGCCTGTCTGCCTGTCTGCCTGTCTGCCTGTCTGCCTGTCTGCCTGTCTGCCTGTCCTGCCTGTCTGCCTGTCTGCCTGTCTGCCTGTCTGCCTGTCTGCCGTCTGCCTGTCTGCCTGTCTGCCTGTCTGCCTGTCTGCCTGTCTGCCTGTCTGCCTGTCTGCCTGTCTGCCTGTCTGCCTGTCTGCCTGTCTGCCTGTCTGCCTGTCTGCCTGTCTGCCTGTCTGCCTGTCTGCCTGTCTGCCTGTCTGCCTGTCTGCCTGTCCTGCCAGTCTGCCTGTCTGCCTGTCTGCCTGTCCTGCCTGTCTGCCTGTCTGCCTGTCTGCCTGTCTGCCTGTCTGCCCTGTCTGCCTGTCTGCCTGTCTGCCTGTCTGCCTGTCTGCCTGTCTGCCTGTCTGCCTGTCTGCCCTGTCCTGCCTGTCTGCCTGTCTGCCTGTCCTGCCTGTCTGCCCTGTCCTGCCTGTCTGCCTGTCTGCCTGTCTGCCTGTCTGCCTGTCCTGCCTGTCCTGCCTGTCTGCCTGTCTGCCTGTCTGTGCCTGTCTGCCTGTCTGCCTGTCTGCCTGTCCTGCCTGTCGGCCTGTCTGCCTGTCTGCCCTTCTGCCTGTCTGCCTTTCTGCCTGTCTGCCTGTCTGCCTGTCTGCCTGTCTGCCTGTCTGCCTGTCTGCCTGTCTGCCTGTCTGCCTGTCTGCCTGTCTGCCTGTCTGCCTGTCTGCCTGTCCTGCCTGTCGCCTGTCTGCCTGTCTGCCTGTCTGCCTGTCTGCCTGTCTGCCTGTCTCCCTGTCTGCCTGTCTGCCTGTCTGCCTGTCTGCCTGTCTGCCTGTCTGCCTGTCTGCCTGTCTGCCTGTCTGCCTGTCTGCCTGTCTGCCTGTCTGCCTGTCTGCCTGTCTGCCTGTCTGCCTGTCTGCCTGTCTGCCTGTCTGCCTGTCTGCCTGTCTGCCTGTCTGCCTGTCTGCCTGCCTGCCTGTCTGCCTGTCTGCCCTGTCTGCCTGTCTGCCGCTTTGCCTGTCTGCTGTCTG
>JASPKZ010002715.1:340000-387907 GCA_030220185.1 Diploptera punctata | reverse complement strand
CTCATTCCTCTTCTTCTTCCTATCTTCTTCTTCTTCTTTTCTTCTTCCTCTTCTCTTCTTGCCTCTTTTCATTCCTCTTCTTCTTCTTCCTCCTTCTTCTTCTTCTTCGCTCTTCTTCTTCTTCTTCTTCTTCTTCTTCTTCCTCTTCCTTCCTCTTCTTCCTCTTCTTCTTCTTCTTCTTCTTCTTCTTCTTATTCTTATTATTATTCTTTCATTATATACTTATTATTATTCACCGCGGACAGTCCACGATATTACGCTAAATGAAAATGTCCAGGCCGAAAAGACAACATTCCTCGATTTTCGCTAAATTTGAAATCAATGATTATTTCAAATTTCCACCAAGGAAGCAACAGAAATACCTCGTGTCGAAAATGTAAATAATCAAAGATATCGATAGAGACTATGTATCCCTGGTAGTATACCACAAAAGTATAGAAACTGCATTCCCGTTTCGTTCTGTGTGTTTATTTGTAGATTGTTATAGGTCATCGTGGTTTGTACCTCCGATTTTTGTGTGTACTAATATTTGTTATTTAAGAGTGGGGCATAATAATGTCTCTCAAACGTAAGGTGAAGTTCAGGGAGGAATATACTAGTTTCCTAGCATTAAGAGAGGAAGAACTGAGCACGAAGCTTTCTGCAAAGTTTGCAGGTAAGTACAATTTCATTTATACGGATTTTAACTTTTCAAGTGTACAAATTCGTTGCTTTCCTAGGAAAATTAGTCCACCATTTTTTTTTGTGGTCGCATGATAACGCTACCTGTAAATTAAATGAGAGTATATTTTCTAACCAGGTATTGAAAGTGGTGTTTTTTGGGGGAGTCCAAGGATGAAAGTTTAAAGAATTTGCTGTCTCATTATAAATGGGTTACCTTAATTCATAATTGTATTTCTAGTGAGCAGCATTCAGAGTTCTTGAAAATTGTGGAATATTATTTCTCCATTCCTGGACATAGCGCCAATGTAGAGAGTGTTTTTCTTAGAAGAACAAAGGCTGCACAAGATCGGATCGGATAAAGAATAAAAATATCAGAACAGAGTTAAATATATATCCATTAAATTATAAAATAATATAGAGAGAGTCCACCGCTGTGGTCTCGAGGTAGCGTGCTGCCCTGTCACGCAACGGGCCCGGGTTCGATTCCCGGTCGGGACAGTTTTTCGGGGTGAGGTTTTTATCGGGGTTTTTTCTCACCTGCAAGACAAATGTCAGGAATACTTTAAGGCCCAAACGGTCCCCGAAATAATATGGTCATCGCAATCATCATCGTTCATATTCATCTTAGGTTAAGCTTAGGATTAGGGACTCTCCTGGCGCACCATCATCATAACCCATCATATCATCGGGGTAACGTAACTCCGTCTTCCAGGCGCCCCAACCTCATAAGTGGGGTTACAAGTACGCCATGCCAGGAAAGAACACCAGAAATGTCGAAAGACAGTCTGGGGCATTTGCAAAAAATAATAATAATAATATAGAGATAAATGGTTTAGACATGGAGAAAGAATGATTGCAACAAGATTACCAAAGTCAGCATTTAACTACAAGCGAAGATGTTCAAGGAATGTAGGAAGGCCAGTGAAAAGATGGACAGAACAACTGTGAGGCAGAACAGGCAATTTGCCTAGCACGTGAAGTGAAGAAGAAGAATAAGAGGATTGCTCAGTGGACAGAAGAAAATAATAGGTTAAATGTTAAAGCATGCTGCAAATACAATTAACAAGACTATTTAACTCATGCCACAAATGCTAGTCAATGACCAATCACGTTTCAATGAATGTTGTTTTACAACCAATGACAGTTGTGTTTCGCCTCGCTCTTTATCGATTTCTCTTTATCAGCTCCTGCTTTTGTGATAAAGAAAGCTCCCCCTTTTTAATATTCTGAACAGGACGGAACAAATACATTGAATATAGCAAATAATGAACAGATTCCTTGATTTTACTGAGTTGTTTACTAAAAAAAATAAATGAATAACCCGTAATGTTGATTATGATATATAGTTTGATGTGTTTCATTATTTCTCCACTTGGGTGCACTCTTACAATATTGCGATCTTATTTGGCAATAAATAATATGATCAAGCAGCAGTGAATGAACATAACCTCACATTTCTGATTTGTTTTCAAACATCGCCGTTTACACTAAATATATAAATATTTTAAAATAACTATAGTTAAACAATGATTTGTGAGTAAACATCTTAATTTTATTCGTTAAATAGTCCTAACAAATGCCAGTCTTGATTTCCAAATTCTCAAGATAAATTGGAAATCACTCGTGGCCTTATGAAAAATATAAGTTGCTCTGAATTATATAAACTGATTAACAATCAGACCAAGTTCCTTTCACCTGTTGAAAGTTCTTAAAAATATGATTGGTATAAAATACATTATGATGCCGAAACTAATATACTCATAACATTTTATGCAAATTCTAAGTTTTGCTAATAAACGATTCCTTAATGGAAATGGAAAGCATGTTTCTGTTACTTCAGAGTTCCTTACTCTTTAAATTTTCATTTCCTTAGATTGATTATGCGAAAGATTTGTTTTGTCCTGGTTCTCGATTCTAATATTATGGCAACCCTATGTTATTGTCCATTCTATCTAGCATTATTTGTCAAGTGTTATTATGCAAGAAAAATAAATGTATCGGGGATTGTAAACAATGTTATCTTAGAAGAATCGGTATAGTTTGTAAGTAACTAGACATTTGTTATCGGTTCCAAGATTCATAGACTGTTATTTGCGCTATAATAGCCTATGTTTTTCTTAACCAGCAATGGAAATACAGTAAAAGCTCGTTATTCGTGCGGGGGGGGGGGGATATGTTCCAACGTTCCAAAATAAAATAAAAAATCATAAGTAATGCCAGGAGTGATTTCCAAATTATCGATAAATCTACGATATCACGAAGTGAATTTATCATAAGTAATGCCACGAGTGATTTCCAATTCATCTAGAGAATTTAGAAATCAAGAGTGGCATTTGTTAGGACTATTTAACGAATAAAATTAAGCTGTTTACTCACAAATCATTATTTAACTATAGTTATTTTAAAATATTTATATATTTAATGTAAACGGCGATGTTTGAAAACAAATGAAAAACGATTGGTACGCTTCATTTGCTTATTTTGTTCATCACTGCAAGCAGATCATATTATTTATTGCCAAAGAATCGCAATATTGTAAGAATGCACCCTAGTGGAGAAATTTATAACCAACGTTATAGGTATTAATTAATTTCTGATGTCCTATGATGAAAATATGTCAATTATACTTTTCTGGAATGTCGTTTCCTGGAAAAGAATTCGTTTAAGAAAGTGCAAACAGTGGTTTCTTTATGTGGTATAATCAATTGCTACAAATGTTTTTATATTATCTCCCGCATGCGCTATCTGCTGACATTCATGCACTATATATATAATACATATATAAGAAAAATAAGTGTTTGAATTGGATTCGCCTGGTAGTGTAATGGATATCACGCTGAGGTACAGACTCAGAGATCCGGGTTCGAATCCCGTCCAGGCATTTATTTTTCGTATCATTCCATATATATACATATATACAGTGTGGTAGCCGTATTTCTTAGAGAGTCAGTCACTGCAAAATAATGTTATGACCTATTCAGAATGATAAAAAGGAGGAGCTTTCTTTAATATGATGAACTTCAGTTGATAAATTCGACTGTGATTGGTTGTAAATAAAAAATCATTGAAATGTGATTGGTCATTGACTCCCATTTGAGAGTTAAATAGTCAAGTGTTGTTATGCAAAAAAAAAATAAATCGCTTGAAATAAGTGTTTGGCGGAAACTGTTATCTTAAAAGAATCGCTATGGTTTGTAAATAACTAAGACATTTGTTATCGGTTTCAAGATTCATAGACTGTTATTTGCGCTATAATAACCTATGTTTTTCTTAACCAGCAGCGGGAATACAGTAAAAGCTCGTTATTCGTGGGGGGGGATATGTTCCACAAATATGCCGCGAATAGACAATGCTAATTTGTATGTGTATAAAGGTGATACATTCCAACGTTCCAAAATAAAATAAAAAATATCGTAAGTAATACCAAGAGTGATTTCCAAATTATCGATAAATTTACGATATTACGAAGTGAGGAGTGAATTTATCTAGAGAATTTGGTAATCAATAGTCGGCATTTGTTAGGACTATTTAACGAATAAAATTAAGCTGTTTACTCACAAATCATTATTTAAACATCCATCCATTCATAGTAATTCTGCCCAAAGGCAGGTCCTTCACTGCAATCATAGCATTTTTTTCATGCTATGCTTACAGCTTTACTAGGAAATTGTAGGTGTGGTAGCTTTCCACACCGGTGAAGGATGATGATGATAATGATGATGGCCATATGATTTCGAAGACCGTTTGGCCTTAAAGTTTTCCTGACATTTGTCTTACAGGTGAGGAAAAACCCCGATAAAAACCTCACCCAGAAAAACTGCCCCGACCGGGGATCGAACCCGGGCCCGCTGCGTGACAAGGCAGCACGCTACCTCGAGACTACAGCGGTGGTCTATTTAAATATAGTTATTTAAAATATTTATATATTTAATGTAAACGGCGATGTTTGAAAACAAATGAGAAACGTTTATTATGTTTCATTTGTTCATCACTGCAAACAGATCATATTATTTACTGCCAAAGGATCGCAATATTGTACGAATGCACCCTAGTGTAGAAAAAATGAAACACATGAAACTGTTTATAACCAAAATTCTAGATTACTAATTAATTTCTGATGTCCTATGATGTAAATATGTAAATTATATTTTTCTGGAACGTTAATATCAGGGACATAATACGTTTAAGAAAGTGCAAACAGTGGTTTCTTTTTATTGTGGTATAATCAACTTCTACATTTTTTTTATGTTAGGGCTACATCTCGCAAGCGTTATCTGGTTACATTCTTCCACTATATATACAATCTGGGAGCTACATGCATTCCTTGATTCTTACATCTTAATATATAAATTGCTATATTCAACGTATTTCTTAGAAAGTCAGTCACTGCAAAATAATGCTCTGACCTGTTCAGAATATTAAAAGGAAGACCTTTTTTTAATATGATAAACTTAATTGATAAATATCGGGTGAAACACGACTATGATTGGTTGTAAAACAGAATTAATTGAAACGTGATTGGTCATCGACTCCCATTTGGGGCATGAGTTAAATAGTCAAAATAAAATCAATTAATGAGAGATTTTGAACAATTTCTATTAATTGTTACTGTCAGGTTTAGGCAAGGACTTAGAGAAATCAGTATTTTTTCCTGTTTTGCCACTTTTAAAAGATATTTCAATTCAGATTGATATATAGCTGTGAATTCTGCTTAGAATTCCTTATTTTGTCTTCGGATTTCTTGCTTCATTAACGTTGAAACAGCGTGATATAGACGCAAACGACTCGCCAACGCGTAAACGGTCAATGAATTTTGTTTTTACTTTAAGCGGCAACACTAAATTTTTCAACTTCAGAACTAATTTTCTTCCCTTTTACTCGACATTATAAATTATTAACAAAGAAGAAGAGACACGTGCTATTCAATTAAAATTATTGCAACGAATGACAAGTTGAAACAATAAAAAACACCGATCGTGACGAGGAAGGCATTTATAACGGACATAGCGGCACATGACATACGATGGCGGTGGCTTTTAACAACGAACTTTAGTCTTAGTGACAATAAGGTTTGTTTTACTTTGATATTAATTTGTCCATTTTATTTGAATCGCTCTTTGTAAAAGTCACCTTGGCACGTGCCTGTAGTAAAACAGTTGCCGATGCGTTAATAAAGGACACTAATCCTTCTAATATACCGACTGGATCCGCGAATAAAAACATTTTTAGCCGCGAATACAGGAACTGTGTCGCAATCTTTTAACCCGCGAATAATGGAACCGCTTTTACTTTATTTCTAACTCTTGGAATTAGTCTAAATCTTGTTAGACTACGTAGTTGATCTTACTTACTTACTCACTGGCAATATCGAACCCGTAGGTCCATGGCCGCACGGACATAAGCTCTCCATACATGCCTATCCTGAGCTAATGCTTTCCAATCATTCCCTGTATAATCCTCTTCCCTCAAATCATAGTTAATGTTATTCTCCCACATCATTCTTGGTCTGCCAACTGGGCGTTTTCCCTCTGGCTTTCCTACAAGAAGCTTCCATGCAAGCCTTTCATTCCCCATACGTGCAACATGTCCTGCCCATCGCAGTCTACGAGACTTAACTGTTCTTATTATATCTGGCTTCCTATAAAGACCATGTAGTTCATTGTTATGTAGTCTTCTCCATTCACCTGTCTGTTCATCTCTGTTTGGTCCAAAACTTTTCCTAAGTATTTTATTCTCAAATACTTGTAATCTCATTTCCTCCCTTAAAGTAAGAGTCCATGTTTCGCACCCATATAATATAACTGGCAGAATAACAGTTTTATATATTTTCAGTTTAACGTTTTTTGAAAGGAGTTGGGACATCAAGAGTTTCTGCAATGCATAATAGCACGCATTTCCAGAATTGAGCCTATGTTTAATTTCTTTGTGCATCTCATTCCTGTTTGTGATTATTGTTTCTAGGTATTTGAATTCAGCCACTTCCTCAAAATTTCCCCTCATTTGCCATTAGCTGTCCATTTCCATTATATAATGTAAATGGTATTGTGTTATTATTTAATTGTAATATTATTATTGTGTTTTCTTTATGTAATTGTAATGTTATTGCTGTTTTTGTTGTTTATTTTTCTTTACACTAGTACCAATTATTACTTTATTGTAACCGACTGTCAACAGCACGTACGGCTTACTGCCCGTGCGACCCATATTTGTAAATAATATTGTAAATATCTTACTTTTTGTCTAATAAAGTCCTACTACTACTACTACTAATATAATGTATGTGTACGTGTGGCCATATATTTTGTTTGATTGATATTTACTTCCAGTCCTAATTTCTTTGTGTTATTCAATAGCGTGTGCGTGTTGTCCTTTAGTATCTATCGACCAATAGTACTACATCATCAGCATAAACTAACAGCTTATTAATATCATTGAGTTGTAGGCCTTCCTCATTCTCTAAAGATTTTATGGCATGCTCTAGTACAAAATAGAGTTTATAGTGCATCTCCTTGCTTCAACGTACCGCTTCTACTGTATTTCTAATTGTTGGAATTAGTCTAAATCCTGTTAGACTACGTAGTCGATCATTTAATTAATTACATACCTTTGACAATGTCCTTAATTCGATGAAAATGTTATGATTTGAAGATGAGTATGCAGTATGGATACGATTAATTTTATTCATTACCTTCCATTGTCCCACAAAACCCATCTTACGTAACTACCAGCGAAGAAAAACATAAAATTGCTTTAATATGCAATACGTGTAGCTTTAAAGTTTATGTTAAATGTAATCACCGCATCAGTTCTTGTCACTGATGTCAATCATCGCCATTTGTCATGAATCATAAAACAACAATGTAAGAAATTGTTATTCGTTGACTGTCGTATGTTTATAACCAATTGACGGTCATGTAGAGAATCTCTAGTACGTAGAAGTTAATTCCTTTAAAGATGTTTAAAAATGATGTAGATGTCATGGAATTAATCTTATATCCAGCAGCATTTTAAATTATTTTATAATGTTTTTTTATCAATCAGCACGATAATAACATCATGCGTAACATTATTGAAGCTGTGTAATTTATATTTTTACAAAATAATGCGTTCTGTCGTATTTACAGGAATGACAACCACGATTGAAAGATTAATTTCCTAAATTTCGGGGTTGCCAACCTATAAATAACTAAATAGTAAAGTAAAGTAATCCCACTACAGGCCTCGGGAGGCCCTTGGGGTAGTGGGAGGTTAAGGCTCCCACTTTTTCTAGACAATCGGCACTTAATGTCTGCCGGGGTGTCAGCCCTGCGTGACGGCCGCCTTTACCCCAGAACAAGCGTCCGGTACTATTTCCGTTAGAGGCTGAGTCGACCCCAGGGCCATAGTGCCACCAGAAGGTTTTGGTCAGTTTAAAAATTCTGACCCCACCGGGACTTGAACCCTCGACCTTCCGACTTGTAGCGCAGTGCCTTAACCACTACGCTACGGCGTGCTCCCAATAATTATATATAACTTATATATATATATATTTTTTTTCAAATGTCCCTTGTTGTCTTTCGATATTCCTGGTTTCTCTCCTGGCATGGCATACTTGTAACCCACTTCTGAGGTTGGGGCGCATGGAAGGCGGGGTTACGTTGCCCCGATGATATGATGGGTTGATGATGATGATGATAGTGGTGCGCCAGGAGAGTCCCTAATCCTAAGCTTAACCTAAGATGAATATGAATGATGGTGATTGCGATGGCCATATGATTTCGGGGACCGTTCGGGCCTTGAAGTTTTCCTGACATTTGTCTTACAGGTGAGGAAAACCCCCGATAAAAACCTCACCCAGAAAAACTGCCCCGACCGCGGATCGAACCCGGGCCCGCGGCGTGACAAGGCAGCACACCTCGAGACCACAGCGGTGGACCTAAATAACTATAGGCCTATATATATTTGTTTTCAAATGCCCCATGTTGTCTTTCGATATTCCTGGTTTCTCTCCTGGCATGGCATACTTGTAACCCACTTCTGAGGTTGGGGCGCATGGAAGGCGGGGTTACGTTGCCCCGATGATATGATGGGTGATGATGATGATAGTGGTGCGCCAGGAGAGTCCCTAATCCTAAGCTTAACCTAAGATGAATATGAATGATGGTGATTGCGATGGCCATATGATTTCGGGGACCGTTTGGGCCTTAAAGTTTTCATGACATTTGTCTTACAGGTGAGGAAAAACCCCGATAAAAACCTCACCCAGAAAAACTGCCCCGACCGCGGATCGAACCCGGGCCCG
The DNA here is from genome assembly GCA_030220185.1 of Diploptera punctata. Lineage (NCBI taxonomy): Eukaryota > Metazoa > Arthropoda > Insecta > Blattodea > Blaberidae > Diploptera > Diploptera punctata. The sequence goes on along the minus strand of JASPKZ010002715.1, from coordinate 378,963 downwards.
CGGCGTGACAAGGCAGCACACCTCGAGACCACAGCGGTGGACACTAAATAACTAACTATATTGTAATATTACAGATCACCTACCTAGTGCGGGAAGTAAAACCACTGCCCTTTATGTATACTACGTACGATATATATCCAAAAAGTTGTATTAATATACATTATACGAAACAAATCACTGCATTTTAAATGAACTGAACTTTAAATGAAACAATATAAAACAATGAATTCGTACTTGCCGCCATTTTATGACTGATGGGTGTCACGGCCTACTGTAGTCTCAACTAAATTATTTTCGGCACTTAGCATCTATATACATTGGTCAGACTATTAACGTCAGTCAGTTGTTTATCTTTTTGTATCTTGTAAGCCCATGTTTTCCCTTAACAGAGATTTAGGCGCTCTCCCCCTACAGGGAAGAATTTGAACCATACTAATTTAGTTACACTTGTTTTCGTATAGATGTCATTTGAGTGGTCCGTGGTCAGCGTTCCGCCTCATACTGACACCTAGGAAACCAAGGACGGGAAAATTCGGTAAATTTTGCTTAGAGAACTTTCATTCAGGCTTAAGGATCTTTTACGAGCCTGAAAATCTTCAGACTCGGGTCCCACGGCTTAAAGTCTCTCCCGGAGGGCTTGCCCCTTGGATTTTTCCATCCTAAAAAAATGAACGGAAATATTTCCAACAAAGATGTTATTATTTTACTATTATTTATTATTTTGAAAACACCATGCCGCAAAAAAATAATGTACAACACACGTTTGTCAAGTGTTTTACAGAATCTCGGAAATTAAAAACCTTGCTATTGATTGGTTTTTAATAATTTCCTCGCTTGTGCAAAAACCACTTCCCAACCACGCATTGTAATATAGCTACTATTTTAACAAAAAAATTGAATCTTGGTAACATCATTGCTTATTTCTCCAATTATTTATAATATTTGAACATTTTTAGAGATATGTCCTTTGGAATTCTGTCCACATATTGTAGCGGTATTTTTTTCAGCTACCCAAATTTCTCACGATCCTAATGTCTGTCCTAAACTCCATCTTTTTTTTTTTCTTGGGGGATTTGAACCAGCGCAAATTCCATACCACTGCGGCAAGAATATGTCAACTGTTGGTGAAATTAAATGTTTCTTACCTCTCCTCATAAATATTTTCTAAGTTGATCGCGATTTCGAGACCATAACTGTCTCATCATCAGAACTTTGTTGAGTCGCCAACAAAGTTCTGATGATGAGACAGTTATAGTCTCGAAATCGCGATCAACTTAGAAAATATGAGGAGAGGTAAGACACATTTAATTTCACCATAAATTAAACCTCATAGTGATTAATTCCTATAAAAGTTAAATATATGTCAACTGTGTTTACTAAAATACGGTTTTGACTCCGGCGAGGGACTTCTTAATTAAGACTGACGTGTGTAATTTAATTATTATTGTTGTATATTATATGATATTTGTGGTACAATAAATAGAACATTGAATAATAAAGCCCATAAACAAACAAAATTTAAATTTTATAAAACAATGGCTGTCCCTGTCCTTTTGTATGGGAGTGAATCTTGGATTACCACTACCAAACAAGAAAGTAAAATCCAAGCAGCCGAGATGAAATTTTTAAGAAGAGTAAAAGGCTGCACTAGAATGGACCAGATAAGAAACGAGGATATCCGTGAAGAACTGCAGATCTACTCCATAAAAGAAAAGATATTTAAAAACAAGATACAGTGGAAAAAACATGTAGAAAGAATGGAAGAAAGAAGATTACCAAATAAAATCTTCCATTATTTTCCAAGAGGAAGAAGAGATGTCGGACGTCCTCGGAAGAGATGGTCTTAGATCTATTAGTGAAGACGGAACAGGCAACTCTTGCCTAAACCAGGAAGTGAAGAAGAAGAAGAAGTATATTATATCCCACCTCCCTATTCTGGAACCGCTCCTTAAGACAAAGTTTAACATGGAATCTTATCAATGGTATTGGTGAAAATCCTTTGAAGGATGATTGCAAAACGATCCTCTGACTAAGCTAAAAGTTTGATATTTTTCTAAGGACGTTGATGTTTGGAATACCTTATTTAAATATTTATATTTCAAACTAAGCCCGTGATATTATGACACAAACATTAGGTGGTACAAACACACTTACAGCATCTTTTTGGACGATCTCTTTCTTGCGAAGGGCACGCATTTTAGCGCAATATTGCGTAAAGTATAATGCTAATTAAAATTCTTTGAAAATATCTTACGTAAGCCGAACCTACATTATTTGACAAATACAAGATACACACTGACTTTCTATTAGTTAAGTTACAAACTACACCAACACTCCAATATACATACACAGTTGATCCAATGTTCTCCATTGAAACATTGCTTTGCCTGATATGTACAGAGTGATTCAGAAATATGGCTATACGTTTGATCGCATTTTGTGACGAAAATATTATTATTATAGGAAATATGATGTTACCATTGGAAAGGGAATCCTTAAAATTACAACAATAGAACAAAACAAATCACTGCTCACGTGCAGCTTGGCGGATTGATTTTTGTGGGCTAGCGTCGAACGCCTCCACAATTCTCTTCGTTGTTTCTGCATCCGTGCTAATGCGAGGCCTTCCAGGAGGGTTGATTTTCTGCGTCCTACCCGTTTCCAGCAGTCGTTCTCTCCACTTCCCCACAGTCGACGGCTGCAATGCTACGTTACTCACGTCTTGCCCGTCTTGCGGCCTCACGATCATTAGCATACGTTATTGCCCATGCAGCAATTGTAATTTGCTGTTGCATATTCAACGCCATTTTGACTAGTGACGTAAGTTCTACACTGTTTTTTATTCCATTGTTGTAATTTGAATAATTGTCTTTCCAACGGTAATTTCATATTTCCTGTAATGGTAACATTTTCATCACACTACGCGATCAAACGTATAGCCATATTTATGATTCACCCCGTACATATATACTTTTTTCCCGCGATACTATGTTTTGTCGTATTTACAGTAGTGGCGAACATGATTGAAAGTTCAACTTCCTTCATTTCGGGGTTGCCAACCTAAATAACTATACTGTAATAAAATAACTATACTGTAATATTACATATTACAAACCGCGTATGGGAATTTAGCCACATTTTAGAATTCCTTAGATTTGGACAGGGTGTATCTTTCTAAAATTGCCATCGCTGCCATTAGAGGATCAATTTCAATTTTAAGAAATCATATTTACAAAATTTCTACTTTAAAGTTAGCCTATGTATACTTCAATTAGGCCTACAATTTGAATTTCTTAAAATGTATTTACAAAATGTATTTCATCAATTCCAAAAAAATAATTGTCTGTATCACTTTGTCCTTGAGGCAATCCTCTAATGAGGAAAGTTGTAGCTAATATTGTTATTACATATTACAAACCGCGTGTGGGAAGTAAAACCACTGCCCTGTAGGCCAATGTATAGGCCTTCTACATACAATGTATATACAAAAAATATCATAAAGGTAGTGTTAATATACATTATACAAAACAAATCACTGCATTTTAAGTGAACTGAATTTTATTTGAAACAATATACAACAACAAATACGTACCTGCCGCCATTTTATATCTGAATTCGTGTCACGGCCCCCTTAGTTTGAAGTAATAAACAGTGTCCACACTGTTAACGTTAGTCAGTTGTTTATAATGAACGCAAATATTTCCAAGAAAGATATTATTTTACTATTATTGTTTTGAAAACACCATCGCGCAAAAACTAATGTACAACGCACGTTTGTGAAGTGTTTTACAGAATATCGCTGTCGCTCGGTTTTTAAACATTTTCCTCGATTCTGTAAAAACCACGCCCAACCTCTCATCGTAATGTACTAACAACAGTTGTTAATTGTAATTATTTAAGAAATCTATGCATTTTTAATCCTGATATAATAATTAAAAGAAAAGTATTCAATCAAAAAGTAAAACATAATCCTATATTTACCCAAGATGATCTAATTAAAAAGTGAAGATAAACAAAAACAATTTAAAGTTGGTACTATTGCTCAAGATAGGGATGTATGGAGAGCTTATATCCATGCGGCCATGAACCTATTGGTTCGATAGAGCCAGTGAGTTAGTTATTATATACCTTCCTCTTCTTCTTCTTCATCATCCAGGGATTAAGCCTGTTGGCTCGTTCCAGTTTCATGAAAGCTAGAATTGTTAAAATTGTACAGACCACCTTCTGTGTGGGCGTCCAACATTTCTCCTTCCGTGCGGTTTAAAATTTAGCAATAAGTTTGTAAATCTTTCTTCTGGCATTCTATCAACATGTTCTATCAACTAAAATTTTAGTTTTATTCTTTGAAATTTTAAAATTATAATTGGCACTTATTTTTTTCCAAATTAAAAATAGCTTTTGTAAATCTTCTGAACTGAAAATCACTATTTGATCGTCGACAAGTACTGTTGTATCAAACAAACATCCATCCATCCATAGTAATTCTGCCCGAAGGCAGGTCCTTTACTGCAATCATAGCATTTTCATGCTATGCTTGCAGCTTTACTAGGGGATTGTAGGTGTGGTTGCTTCCCGTTGCTTTCCACACCGGTGAAGGATGATGATGATGATGATTACGATGGCCATATGATTTCGGGGCCCGTTTGGGCCGTAAAGTTTTCCTGACATTTGTCTTACAGGTGAGGAAAACCCCAGATAAAAACTTCACCCAGAAAAACTGCCCCGACCGGGGATCGAACCCGCCCCGCTGCGTGACAGGGCAGCACGTTACCTCGAGACCACAGCGGTGGACGAAAAACAAACATATATATATATACTGTATTTGTATATTTGTGCAATGCCACCAGATTATCTTTTATAACATTTCTGCCCCCCTCCCCCGGCATTGGCGGAATTGTAATCCATTTCTTAGGTTGGGGCACCTGGAAGGCGGAGTTGCCTTATTCCGATGGTACGATGGATGATAAATGAAAACAAAGCGCCAGAAGAGTGCTTAAACTAAACTTAACCAAAATTCTAAACAATGGGCAACCACAAGAATAATTCCATTTAAGGAAAAAATCATATTGTCTGACCGGGAATCGAACTGGGGACCTCATGTAAGGTACATTTTAATTTTTAACTTTTATCTCATGGACGGTAGTCACTAGTCCTTGAGACTGGTCACATTTTTTTATGTACATTAAATTATTGTATTGTCACGGGTCCTTTACAAGTATACAAAGTTTCAAGTCGATCCAATGATTTTAAGTGGGTGAAAATTGCGTTGAAAAATTCCGTTACATATATAGATAGATAGATATAGGTCAAGCTAATATAAAGCGTGTAAAAATACAAGCATTCTTTAAGGGATAAAGTGACTTTCTCTAAAGTTGAAATTAAATCTAAAATACCGCTAATCATGTTCGTGCAATAAGTTAATGACTTAACAGTACTTGAGGCGAAATAACCGTTAATTTGTAGACAAGTACAAGGGGAGGTGATAGGTCAAATCTCCTACTTGTACTATTATATTTAAACGGAAAACGCTACCACCTCTAATTGAAAACAGTTCTGTGACCTAGCGATTAACGTATTACATGATATCCTATAGGTCCGAGTTCACTTTTCAGCTATACCAGATAAATTTTGGCAATATATGTGCTTTTGGTCCAACGTGCAAACATCAATTTACCTAAGTAAACAGAGAATAGTAAATAAAGTTCAGGCTATTTGTGGAACCATAAAAAGAACCTTAGGTCGGAAAACAAGGAAACATACGAAACTTAAATTATATAAAACAATGTCTCTTCCTTTGTTGTTGTATGGAAGTGAAAATTGGATAATGAAATCAAGGGATAAAAGCAGGATACAGACTGCGGAAATACTGTTTTTACGTAATGTGAAAGGATGCACAAGAGCGGATAGAATAAGGAATGAAACTATACGAGAAGAATTAAATATATATAAAATTGAAGATAAAATCAGCGAAAATAATAAGAAATGGACAGAACACTTAATGAGAATGAACAACGAAAGAATACCAAAAAGAACCTTCCTGTATAATCCCAGAGGAACAAGAGATGTTGGCCGACCACGTAAAAGATGGACTCCACTTTTAACTTCGCAGGAACAGGCTGCATAGCCTAAACATTGTAGTAGAAGAAGAAGAAGAACAGAGAATAGTTATATAGACTCTTTAACTCATGCCCCAAATGGGAGTCAATGACCAATCACATTTCAATGATTTTTTATTTACAACCAATGACATTCGTGTTTTGCCTAAAATTTACCAACTAAAGTTTATCATAATAAAGAAAGCACCTCCTTTTTAACATTCCGAATAGGTTATAGCGTTATTTTGCAATGACTGAGTCTCTAAGAAATACGGCTACCAGATTGTATATATAGTGCATGAATGTCAGCAGAAAGCGCATACGATAGATAATATAACAACATTTGTAACAATTGATTATACCACAAAAAAACACTGATTGCACTTTCTTAAACGAATTATTTTCCAGGAAATGACGTTCCAGAAAAATGTAATTGATATATTTACAATAAGACATCAGAAATTAATTAATACCTATAACGTTGGTTATACATTTCTCCACTAGAGTGCATTCTTACAATATTGCGATCCTTTGGCAATAAATAATATTATGATCTGGTTTCAGTGATGGACAAAGGAAGGAAATGAAGCGTACCAATCGTTTTTTTTTGTTTTCAAACATCGCCGTTTACATTAAATATGTAAATATTTTAAAATAACTACATTTAAATAATGACTTGTGAGCAAACAGCTTAATATTATTCGTTAAATAGTCCTAACAAATGCCACTCTTGATTTCCAAATTCTCTAGATAAATTCACTCCTCACTTCGTGAGTCGTGAATTTATCGATAATTTGGAAATCACTCGTGGCATCACTTATGATATATACTTTATAGCAGCAACGCTTGTATATTTAGATGTTATAATTATATTTTTGACATTCAGCAATGAAGGCCTATTATGACAAGAAAAGAAAAATAAATGCCTGAATGGAGATTCATATATATATATATATATATATATATATAGGCCTATATATATATGGCAGTGGAGATCGAGTCCCCACTACATCTAGTAATAATGAGAATATATATAAGAAAAATGAATGTTTGTACTAGACTTGTTCGGTAGCGTAATCGGTAGCGCACTGGGATATAAATCCAGAGGTCCGGGTTCAAGTCCCGTCCGAGCATTTATTTTGCTTATCATGCCATGTATGTATGTATATATATATATATATATATATATGAATGATGTAATTAATTTTTTTAGCATTGAGCAATGCAAGTTTAATATGGTATGATAAGAAAAATAAATGCCTGGACGGGATTCGAACCCGGATCTCTGAGTCTGTACCTCAGTGTGATATCCATTACACTACCAGGCGAATCCAATCCAAACACTTATTTTTCTTATATATGTATTATATTCTCCATTATTGCTAGATGTCGCGAGAACTCGGTCTTCACTGCCATCTAGTAGCTGACTATAACAAGTAAGCAAATTAAAGAGGATATTTTTACTTTATAGCAGTGACGCTTTTAACATGTTAAAAAATTTAATTATATCATCTATAAAGCGTCACTGCTATAAAGTAAAAATATTCTCTTTAATTTGCTTACTTGTTATAGTCAGCTACTAGATGGCAGTGAAGACCGAGTTCTCGCGAGATCTAGTAATAATGGAGAATATAATACATATATAAGAAGAAAAATAAGTGTTTGGATTGGATTCGCCTGGTGGTGTAATGGACATCACACTGAGGTACAGACTCAGAGATCCGGGTTCGAATCGCGTGCAGGCATTATTTTTCTTATCATACCATATGTCCACCGCTGTGGTCTCGAGGTAGCGTGCTGCCTTGTCACGCAGCGGGCCCGGGTTCGATCCCCGGTCGGGGCAGTTTTTCTGGGTGAGGTTTTTATCGGGGTTTTTCCTCACCTGTAAGACAAATGTCAGGAAAACTTTTACAGGAAAACTTTTAGGCCCAAACGGTCCCCGAAATCATATGGCCATCATCATTATCATCATCATCATCATCCTTCACAGGTGTGGAAAGCAACGGGAAGCTACCACACCTACACAATTCCCTAGTAAAGCTGCAAGCATAGCATGAAAATGCTATGATTGCAGTGAAGGACCTGCCTTCGGGCAGAATTACTATGGGTGGATGGATCATACCATATATATATAATCATGGAATTTTCGGTGTCTGCTAAGTTGGATAAAGATCTGAAAATTTCTTTCAAAAAAATCTTTTCCTCGGAACAACAGTAATAGATAAATTCTTTCGTAATTCGACAATAATAAAGCTTGTGTAGCCATTTGGATAGAGTGGTTCGTTGTCACGTAATGACCAATCACATCGTGTGATCATGTGCAGTGAATGAGATACTGTAAGTGACGTAATAGTTGAGTATTGGTATAATAAATAGACAGGAGTAAATGTTAAGTAAATGAGAAGGTGGTTATATATTTGCACTTCAGGTTAAGGATCTGTTTACATTTATATGAATGCCACGCGGATATTAATATCGGCCTTCACATGATGGCATGTCTCTAATTACGTTTTTAAATGAGGGAGAGATCAAAAATAAAATACATTATTTTCTTCCGTGTTTACTAACTAGACTTTACAAACATGTTGAAATAGAATAAATACTGTTAGAATATTGATTATTTACATAGGTTAAGGTTGCCAAATATCGTCCTCGAAGGTTCAGTGGAAAAATAGCAGGTCAAACATAGCTCTTACTCGGAGTGACCTCATGAACTCGCGTCACTTGTAGATCAAACCTCTCACCGAGCCATAATTGGAGTATTTAGGCCAACCTTTTCGTATGTTTATGTAAGAGAAAAATGCCATTATTATATAAAAATACACATGGGTACAAAAAAATTGTCACTTAGTTACTCACTGACACTAACGAACCCGTAGGTTCATGGCCGCGCGGACATAAGCTCTCCATAATCCCTATCCTGAGCCAATGCTTTCCAATCGTTTACTGTATAATCTGCTTCCCTCAAATCATAGGTAATGTTATTCTCCCACCTCATTCTTGGGCTACCAACTGGGCGTTTTCCCTCTGGCTTTCCTACAAGAAGCTTCCATGCATGTCTTTCATTTCCCATACGTGCAACATGTCCTGCCCATCGCAGTCTATGAGACTTAACTGTTCTTATTATATCTGGCTTCTTATAAAGACCATGTAGTTCATTGTTATGTAAGTCTTCTCCGTTCACCTGTCTGTTCATCTCTCTTTGGTACAAACATTTTCATAAGTACTTTATTCTCAAATACTTGTAATCCTCCTTTCCTCCCTTAAAGTAAGAGTCCATGTTTCACACCCATATAATATAACTGGTAGAATAATAGTTTTATATATTTTCAGTTTAACGTTTTTTTGAAAAGAGTTGGGACATCAAGAGTCTCTGCAATGCATAATAGCACGCATTTCCAGAATTGAACCTATGTTTAATTTCTCTGTGCATCTCATTCCTATTTGTAATTATTGTTCCTAGGTATTTGAATTCACCGCTTCCTCAAAATTTCCCTCGTTTGTCATTAGCTGTCCATTTCCATTATATAATATATTTCTATGTGTGACTATATATTTAGTTTTATTCATATTTACTAAAAAAAATTTAAATTGTCACATACGAGTAAATTAAGCAATAACTTTAAAGAATTGCTCTGGAGAGAAATGAATGTCACCACTTCTGTTGTTAAGAGGATTGAAAATCAAACACTTAAATGGTATGGCCATGTACAAAGAATGGAAAATGAAATATGGCCAAAAATATATACCAATGGTCACCCCCTGGAAGAAATAAACGTGGCAGACTAAGATGGAAATGGAAAACCGACGTCAGAAGTATAATGGATGATAGGAATTTGGAAGAGGGAGATTGGAATGGTAGAGATAAATGTAAATTGAAGACAGCAAACCTATAAGTGAGGGAAAGCCGAAGAAGAAGAAGAACTTTAAAGACATATGAGTATGGCTGAAAAAAAAGTATGGGTTACAGGCTAGGCTGCATCGTGCTTAGAGCGCTGTGTTTACAAACTGCACGTTGACACGTGCTACTCGGGACAGACTTCAAGTACAGTCCACCTTGTGTAAGAATGGATTCATAATCGAATAATGTGCTTTGCTCAATTTTTGTTTCGGCATTCTGATACGACCTCACGTCACGTAAACAGGTCTATTACTGAGGACAGTTCAACATACAAACTCTCCGCTCCGAGCAGGCAGTGGAGACGCTCGACAAACACACGCATTATGTAAACAATGTGTATAGAAATTAGTTACTACCCTGATACCGATACTTTTTTCAGCTCCACATATGAGCATGTGATGGAAATCATGTTGAAAATTATACCCTAAAGTTTGCATTACATAAAACTGAATATCTATATTTACACAAGATACAACAATGAAATTTGTAAATTTATACTAGATTTTATACAGCTTCCTGATCAGGGATATGAAATTTCATGAAGTTAGTACACCTGGATTTCCTTTTTACATCAAGTAAAATTCCATAGTAATTCTGTCCGAGGGCTGGTCTTTCACTGCAATCATAGCATTTTCATGCCATGCTTTACAGCTTACTTACTTACTTACTCACTGGCACTATCGAACACGTAGGTTCATGGCCGCGCGGACATAAGCTCTCCATACGTCCCTATCCTGAGCTAATGCTTTCCAATCATTTCCTGTATAATCTACTTCGCTCAAATTATAGTTAATGTTGTTCTCCCACCTCATTTAACCTCCGGAAAATTTTACCCCATTTTACCCGCATTTCTTGACGGTTGTATTTTTACGGTGAAAGATCGTCACTCTTTCGACCAAGGTACTTTTTTCGTCTGGCTTATCACCTTCGACCAGTCCGGCATGGGTAACCCTATCGGCAGCAATGCTACCGCCGGCATAGCTCTCGGCTTTACTAGGGAATTGTAGGTGTGGTAGGTTCCCGATGCTTTCCACACCGGTGAAGGATGATGATGATGATAATGATAAGGATGGTGATGATGGCCGGGTGATTTTCAGGAACAGTTGGGCCTCAAGCTTCCTGATATTTGTCTTACAGGTGAGGAAAAACCCCGAAAAAACTCACCCAGGAGCCTGTTCCGACCGGGAATCGAACCCGGGCCCGCTGCGTGACAAGGCAGCACGCTACCTCGAGACCACAGCGGTGGACTCAAGTAAAATATAAGTGTAGAAATTCGTACCCAGTTTTTGCATTAGTTTCATGTAGATAATAGCCGTTATTGGGGGCACGCCGTAGCGTAGTGGTTAAGGCACTGAGCTACAAGCCGGAGGGTCTAGGGTTCAAGTCCCGTTGGGGTCAGGATTTTTAAACTGACCCAAACCCTCTGGCGGCACTATGGCCCTGGGGTCGACTCAGCCTCTAACGGAAATGAGTACCAGACGCTTGTTCTGGGGGTAAAGACAGCCGTCACGCAGGGCTGACAACCCGGCTAACATAAAGTGCCGATTGTCTAGAAAAAGTGGGAGCCTTAACCTCCTACTACCCCAAGGGCCTCCGGGCCTGTTGTGGGATCACTTTACTTTTTAATAGCCGTTATTAGAATCTTAAAACGAATGGTGAAATGGGTTGGAATCCGGCGGAACCTTTTGTATCCATAGGATGAATTAGTGGTGCCATGATACCACCAAAAGCGATTCACAAATTGGCGTAACAAAGAAAGTGGCTTCAAGATTTATTGTGACATTATTTTGACAAGAGCAACTATTAGAATCACAGAAATCTTCTGACTTCACGATATTGTGAATTCCACTCTGCATCTCTGGATAGTATGCGCAACTGCTTTGAATTTCATATTTGAAGGTTAGAGTCATGAACATTTCATGAGCGCACGTGGGTGGAAATAAGACAGTTTAATTGAATGTGAGTAGACTTTAATTAAGGGCACCGAATGGTGAAAATTTGGAAAAAAAAAGTGGCAAAATAAACATTTTTTTTGTTTTGATGATCTTGAAGAAGATTTTCGGGCTGTTGGCCGTGGTCGTGAGGCTTGTAGTTCCCCGACGTTTCGCCAGAGACTGGTCTGGCATCCTCAAGGGTTGTCTTGAGATGCCATATATATATGTTATAATTAAATTTTTGACATTGAGCAATGCAAGCTTAATATGACATGATAAGAAAAATAAATGCCTGGACGGGATTCGAACCCGGATCTCTGGGTTGGTACCCCAGCGTATTATCCGTTACACCACTAGGCGATTCCAATTCAAACACTTATTTTTCTCCATTATAATGGTGAATATAATGTATATATATAAGAAAGATAAGTGTTTGAATTGGAATCGCCTGGTGGTGTAATGGATAACACACTGGGGTACCAACCCAGAGATCCGGGTTCGAATCCCGTTCAGGCATTTATTTTTATCATGTCATATATATATATATATATATATATATATATTACTCTAGAATTATAAAATCTACGGCACGCCGTAGCGTAGTGGTTAAGGCACTGAGCTACAAGCCAGAAGGTCGAGGGTCAAGTCCCGTTGGGTCAGGATTTTTAAACTGACCCAAACCCTCTGGCGGCACTATGGCCCTGGGGTCGACCCAGCCTCTAAAGGAAATGAGTACCAGACGCTTGTTCTGGGGTAAAGGCGGCCGTCACGCAGAGCTGACAACCCGGCTGACATAAAGTGCCGATTGTCTAGAAAAAGTGGGAGCCTTAACCTCCTACTACCCCAAGGGCCTCCGGGCCTGTTGTGGGATCACTTTATTTTACTTTTACCATGAAAGTAGATCAGTGAATTTACAAGATACGCTGTAAAAATATAATTTACATTATCTCAAATGGTTCTAGATTAAATTGGACGTAAGTTTGGTTAATTTAACATCCTTGGGATATCCCTATCATACTGTACTCCATTTACCTCAGATAGCTATTGTCAAGTGATCAAAACTCGTGTATGTAGGACTACATATATAATGACATTCTAAAGACGATGGAAGAAGACATTCTAAACATGATGAAATAAATAACTTTTTCTTTTTCCTGTTCCATTCGAATGTTTGCTATCAAGAGCATCATCTCTAACAACTCGAAGAAGAGGAAGGAAGTAAGTAGCGTAGTTACGGTTTGTGCACGTTAAACGTAGCCTTGTAGGATCTCTTGTTGTATTAGTCACTGTCACAGACATACACCGGCATTGAAATTCCAAACCCACTCTCTTCTCCCCATTACGTAACATAAATCTTCTGCTATAAAACCTAAATGTATGACTTCATTTCTTACGCCTTGTGATTTCGGACTCATTAATGCCTAGGTTACATAAATCGTTTATATATTTTTTTGTTGTTGTTATCACCTGTGTATAGGAGAATAAATAGAAAATATAAATTTCAACAATGGAGAAGAACTAAAACCTAGTATTGAATGCACTTATTTAGCAACAAAATTAGACCATTCAGGCGATAAAATAGTGGAAATTAAAAATATAATCGCACAAACAAAACAAGCAATAAATGCTTTAAACTCTGTTTGGCGGAGCAAAAATATTACAAAAAATAGAAAATTACAAATATATCAAACCGTAATTCAGAGCATTTTAACATATGGTGCTGAAGTCTGGCAAATTCCTACCAGGGAAATGAAAAGAATTTTAAGTACAGAAATGGATGTTTTAAGAAGATCAGCTGGCAAATCTAGAATGGATAGAATACGAAATAAAGAAATAAGGAAAATTATGGGTGTACAAGAGGAGCCGGACATCTTAGACATCATAGAAAAGAAAAGATTGCAGTGGTATGGTCATGTCAAAAGAATGCCAGAACAAAGATTGCCAAAAATTGTTATGGAATAAATCCCAATGGAAAGGAGGAAGAGAGGAAGACCGAAGGAAACTTGGATACAAGGGGTACAAGCGGCTATAAATATAAGAGGATTGGAGGAAGATCAATGGACGGACAGAGAGGAATGACGTTTGGTTTCCGGAAGACGGCGGCATCTGCCATGATACCGTATGATGATGATGATGAGTACGTGATGTGAAATGTTTGATTCAAAGCTTATTTATTAATTTGAATTCCTTAAATATATGTCATAAATACAGAAAATATCGATAATATGAACATTGTTCCTTAATAAAAAATGCCTGAGAGAATCTCTCTAAATATGAAGTATACATTTACCTGCATTTCAAATAAATCAATGCTTTTAGCATAATTATAAGGGGTTACAAGAATTAAAATTCTAATTTAACTATTTTATTTGTCAAAGATTGATTCTTTTAGAATCAACTGCATATTTCAAAATGAACTATTGATGGGAATATTGTAAAATTAATGGGGGCACGCCGTAGCGTAGTGGTTAAGGCACTGAGCTACAAGCCGGAGGGTCGAGGGTTCAAGTCCCGTTGGGGTCAGGATTTTTAAACTGACCCAAACCCTCTGGCGGCACTATGGCCCTGGGGTCGACTCAGCCTCTAACGGAAATGAGTACCAGACGCTTGTTCTGGGGTAAAGGCGGCCGTCACGCAGAGCTGACAACCCGGCTGACATAAAGTGCCGATTGTCTAGAAAAAGTGGGAGCCTTAACCTCCTACTACCCCAAGGGCCTCCGGGCCTGTTGTGGGATCACTTTATTTTACTTTTACCATGAAAGTAGATCAGTGAATTTTACAAGATACGCTGTAAAAATATAATTTACATTATCTCAAATGGTTCTAGATTAAATTGGACGTAAGTTTGGTTAATTTAACATCCTTGGGATATCCCTATCATACTGTACTCCATTTACCTCAGATAGCTATTGTCAAGTGATCAAAACTCGTGTATGTAGGACTACATATATAATGACATTCTAAAGACGATGGAAGAAGACATTCTAAACATGATGAAATAAATAACTTTTTCTTTTTCCTGTTCCATTCGAATGTTTGCTATCAAGAGCATCATCTCTAACAACTCGAAGAAGAGGAAGGAAGTAAGTAGCGTAGTTACGGTTTGTGCACGTTAAACGTAGCCTTGTAGGATCTCTTGTTGTATTAGTCACTGTCACAGACATACACCGGCATTGAAATTCCAAACCCACTCTCTTCTCCCCATTACGTAACATAAATCTTCTGCTATAAAACCTAAATGTATGACTTCATTTCTTACGCCTTGTGATTTCGGACTCATTAATGCCTAGGTTACATAAATCGTTTATATATTTTTTTGTTGTTGTTATCACCTGTGTATAGGAGAATAAATAGAAAATATAAATTTCAACAATGGAGAAGAACTAAAACCTAGTATTGAATGCACTTATTTAGCAACAAAATTAGACCATTCAGGCGATAAATAGTGGAAATTAAAAATATAATCGCACAAACAAAACAAGCAATAAATGCTTTAAACTCTGTTTGGCGGAGCAAAAATATTACAAAAAATAGAAAATTACAAATATATCAAACCGTAATTCAGAGCATTTTAACATATGGTGCTGAAGTCTGGCAAATTCCTACCAGGGAAATGAAAAGAATTTTAAGTACAGAAATGGATGTTTTAAGAAGATCAGCTGGCAAATCTAGAATGGATAGAATACGAAATAAAGAAATAAGGAAAATTATGGGTGTACAAGAGGAGCCGGACATCTTAGACATCATAGAAAAGAAAAGATTGCAGTGGTATGGTCATGTCAAAAGAATGCCAGAACAAAGATTGCCAAAAATTGTTATGGAATAAATCCCAATGGAAAGGAGGAAGAGAGGAAGACCGAAGGAAACTTGGATACAAGGGGTACAAGCGGCTATAAATATAAGAGGATTGGAGGAAGATCAATGGACGGACAGAGAGGAATGACGTTTGGTTTCCGGAAGACGGCGGCATCTGCCATGATACCGTATGATGATGATGATGAGTACGTGATGTGAAATGTTTGATTCAAAGCTTATTTATTAATTTGAATTCCTTAAATATATGTCATAAATACAGAAATATCGATAATATGAACATTGTTCCTTAATAAAAAATGCCTGAGAGAATCTCTCTAAATATGAAGTATACATTTACCTGCATTTCAAATAAATCAATGCTTTTAGCATAATTATAAGGGGTTACAAGAATTAAAATTCTAATTTAACTATTTTATTTGTCAAAGATTGATTCTTTTAGAATCAACTGCATATTTCAAAATGAACTATTGATGGGAATATTGTAAAATTAATGGGGGCACGCCGTAGCGTAGTGGTTAAGGCACTGAGCTACAAGCCGGAGGGTCGAGGGTTCAAGTCCCGTTGGGGTCAGGATTTTTAAACTGACCCAAACCCTCTGGCGGCACTATGGCCCTGGGGTCGACTCAGCCTCTAACGGAAATGAGTACCAGACGCTTGTTCTGGGGTAAAGGCGGCCGTCACGCAGGGCTGACAACCCGGCTGACATCAAAGTGCCGATTGTCTAGAAAAAGTGGGTGCCTTAACCTCCTACTACCCCAAGGGCCTCCTGAGGCCTGTTGTGGGATCACTTTTATTGTAAAATTAATATATTTTGTAAAAACAGAAATTAAATTAATTTTTCTGAAAATATTGAATTCAAAAAATTGATGTTAACTGTCTCGTAGACTGCGATGGGCAGGACATGTTGCACGTACGGGGAATGAAAGACGTGCATGGAAGCTTCTTGTAGGAAATCCAGAGGGAAAACGCCCAGTTGGTAGACCAAGAATGAGGTGGGAGAACAACATTATCTATGATTTGAGGGAAGTAGATTATACAGGGAATGATTGGAAAGCATTAGCTCAAGATAGGGATGTATGGGGAGCTTATATCCGTGCGGCCATGAACCTACTGGTTCGATAGTGCCAGTGAGTAAGTAAGTAAGTAAGATGTTAACTGAAATGGACGTGTAGTCGCTGAACAAATTATAAAAATTATGGCACTAACCACAAGTCAATATTTCAAACTTTTGATATGTATATATATATATAGGCCTATATATGTATGTATATATATATATATATATATATCGATCAGTATGGGACCGAGAGGAATTTGCCTAGCTAAAATAAGTAGCGGCTCCAGGTAGAGAAAAACAGCTATAAAAGTTGGGGGACCCGATATGCTGACCATATGTCACCCCTACAGTGGCTGAATGATCATCTACTTCTGTGATTAACACATGTGGATGTGGAGCCAGTAGGCGGCTGGTAGGCCAAGGGCCTTCTACGCCTGTTGCGCCGTGGAGCTTTGTTTTCATTTACTTTTTCAAATATGTAAGATAGCTTGGTAAAAAAACATAATTTGCGTTAAAGGAATCAAGGTTTTTAACATAATACACGGTGTCACATTGAAACCTGCCACATTTTAATTAATCATAGCTCTCAAAGTATGCGGAATTATGGAATGAGGTTGGTATTAAAAGAAAGAGAAACTCAAAGAATTTTTTTTTCATTGTTGCAGTTAATTCATCTGTCGCATGTTGGACAATAATGACATAAAACCACGTTCGCCACACATCACTCCACTGGACTTCTTCCTCTGAGGGTATGTAAAAGACCGTGTGTTTGCGACTCCAGTACAGGATCTTTATGATTTATGAACCCGTATCCTTGACGCAGTTGCAACAGTAGCAAAGGACTTGTTGGACAGAACGTGGCACGAAATCGAATACGTACTTAATATTGTTCATGCTACTAATGATGCACATATAGAGGTATTTTAGTGTGTGGCAATGAAAATTCTTTGAGTTTCTGTTTCGTTTAATACCGGCCTCTTTTCATAATTCCGGATACTTTGTTAGTTATGATTAATTAAAATGTGGGAAGTTTGAATGGAACACTCTGTATAATTAGATTAGATTAGATTAGATTTATTTAGCCTGGTGGAGTTAAGGCCATGTGGCCTTCTCTTCCACTCACCAGGACAAACATATATTACATCAGAATATAACAATCACAATTAACTCTAATATTAAATTGTAAATAAAAATTTGATCAAAAAGATAATATCTATTATATTACGATCTATAATACAACCAGTTAATGTTAGTTAAAATTAAGACTAAAACTAATAATAAAATGTATTAATATAAAATTATAGAATATTCACCTGAAAGGTCCGTCTCCTCAACCTATAATTAAGTTGAGGAGACGGACCTTTCAGGCGAATATTCTATAATTTTATATTAATTTTGAATAAACCTCAACGGAACACATCATGAATCTTATAAAAGTTGAAAATAAAATGTATACAATCAAGACATATTAAATTGTCCCTGTCTAATGTATATAAAAAACAAAGAAAAATAATGAGATATAGAAAACTAATTTTATGTTTGTACAATATTTAAAACAAAACAAAACAAAATATTTCTTTTTTAATCTTAATATTATTTTCATAAATAATTGAATTTATTAATTGTTTAAAGAATACTATCAGTGAGGTGTATAATTTAGTTTGTTATTAAATAATTCTTTAGTATTAAAATTGTACTATAGCTGCTATACTTGTCAAAGGTTGTTTTAATATGTTATAGAGTAAGTTAAACTGCAGAGGAATGTATTAACAATTCAATGGCGATAAAAGATGGCATTGGCTCTTTTAGAATCAAGTGCTTGTTTCGAAATGAACTTTTAACGCGAATATTGTAAAATTAATATGTATTTATAAAAACCAAAATTACATTAATTTTACTGAAAATATTGAATTAACAAAATGCAGTTAATTGGAATGGAATTGTCACTGAACAAACTTAATGGCATTAACCATATTTCAATATTTCAAAGAATGGAAGAAAACCGGCTTGCAAAAAGAGCTAAAGAAGATAGACCAATGGACTGGAGAAGAACAAGAGGAAGACCAGCCAAGAGATGGATAGACAGTGAATGCACATCCAATACGTCTTCCTCCGAGGAGTGATTTTGGAAATAAACAGGATGAAAATCCTACAAATTAAGTTTAAGAAGAAGAAGAAGAAACTTTTGACACCTGTACCTCTAATATTGTCATCATCATCATCATCATCATCATCATCATAGTGCATTCACGAATTTAGGTCATTTGTTGACCTGTTTCGGCCTCAAGAGAAACACCATCCAAAAGTCTTTTGAGTGGACGTCCTGGTCTTCTTCTTCCTGCAGGTTGATATCTTAACATTTGTTTGGGTATTCTGTGATCTTCCATTCAATGAACATGTTGTATCCATCTTGACTTATAATCAGAAATTTTGTTTTCTAAAGATTCCATGTGTAATTCTTCTAAGATGTCTTCATTTTTTTTGTGATCTAGTAGTGTGTATCCTGCAGTCTTCCGAAGGTATCTCACTTCAGCAGATCTTGTTGTGTAATTAAATTCAGTTAAAAATCTATGATCGTAAATACGTGGCTATTAACATATTAAGCAATACCATCTTCAAGTATGAGATAATGAGGAATGTCTTATGTCGCATTTTAACGTACTAGTAGTAAAATGCATGTTTTTTGTGAATATGTTCATAGAAATGCGAAGGTTTCTTTGCTAGTAATCTATGAAAACATTAGCATACATGTATTTTATTTATGGTGCCATTATATTAGTAAGATTTTTTAGACATAAAGTTTGTTGCATCTTATCACGGTTTTATCTAACCACTTTTAAGAGAAATTATCATAAGTAATGCCACGAGTGATTTCCAAATTATCGATAAATTCACGACTCACGAAGTAAGGAGTGAATTTATCTAGAGAATTTGGAAATCAAGAGTGGCATTTGGAATATTTAACGAATAAAATTAAGCTGTTTACTCACAAATCATTATTTAAATATAGTTATTTTAAAATATTTATATATTTAATGTAAACGGCGATGTTTGAAAACAAATGAGAAACGATTGGTACGCTTAATTTGCTTCTTTTGTTCGTCACTGCTACCAGATCATATTATTTATTACCAAAGGAACGCAATATTGTAAGAATGCACTCTAGTGGAGAAAAAATTAAACACATCAAACTGTATATTAATTCATTTCTGATGTCCCGTGATGTAAATATGTCAATTAGGCTATATTTTTCTGCGTCATTTCCTGGAAAATAATTCGTTTAAGAAAGTGCCAACAGTGGTTTTTATTTTTTTTTGTTGTATAATCAATTGTTGCAAATGTTTTTATATTATCTCTCGTATGCGTTACGTGTTGACATTCATGCACTATATATACAATCTGGTAGCCGTATTTCTTACAGAGTCAGTCACTGCAAAATAATGTTATGATCTATTCAGAATGTTAAAAAGGAGGTGCTTTCTTTATTATGATAAACTTTAGTTGGTAAATTTTAGGCGAAACACGACTGTGATTGGTTGTAAATAAAAAATCATTGAAATGTGATTGGTCATTGACTCCCATTTGGAGCATCAGTTAAATAGTCTTGTTAAACATATGGTAAAAATATGCTACTCCAAGAAGTAAGATTATAAGAACATTAAATCAATACGCCACATAAGTCTTTGCATAATATATATAGTTTCTACCTGACTTCTATCTTAGCCGAGGGAAAATAATTTTTTCTGAAAACAAATTAGAATGTGCAAGTTACGTTTGTGAGGGAGACTCTTTATGTTTAAATATCTCTAGAGTCGATATGCTGACCACGTCATCCTTATATCCTCCTGATTGAATGATAGTCCACACATGTGGATGTGAGGCTAGCAGCCCGCTGGTATGCCAAAGGCCTTCTAGGTCTGTCTCACCATGTAATTGTAACTGAGTATAAATTATAGTGTTATTTTTTTAAGAATTAACAGCAAATTTATACAATTTTTATGTAATTTGTCCACGGACAAGCTGTTTTGACTTGGATTAACAAAACTACAATTTCAACACTACACTTACTGGAATGAAAGAATGTAATTTGTCCATAAATTATAATCATATTTTTGCATGTAAAATTATTTACAATTTTTGTAATATGTTATATACCTTAATTATCCTAGGAAAAATCTCTAAATGATGGTGAAACCCACATTCAAATCAGTCATGTAGTTTTTGAGCCAATAAACGACAGACAGACTGACTCATACTCATTTATATATAAAGATTATTACGCAATAACGTAATAATTTATTCCATGTGATGAATTAAAATAATTTAATTTGGTATAATTATTATTAAATGGTGACAAAGTCCTTTCTTTAAATAACATTAAAAATAGTTTTGGGAGAGGTTAAGCTAAAGGAAATAATAAATTGAACAATGAAGGAAATAAGAAAATATAAAAACATATTTTAAAACTGTTGTTGTTGTAAGCCTATGTTTTCCCTTAACAGAGATTTAGGCGCTCTCCCCCTACAGGGAAGATTTGAACCATACTGATTTAGTTACACTTGTTTTCGTAAAGATGTCATTTTGAGTGGTACGTGGTCAGCGTTCCTCCTCATACTGACATCTAGAAAACCAAGGTAGTACTAGGACGGGAAAATTCGGTAAATTTTGCTTAGAGGCCTTTTCATTCAGGCTTAAGGATTTTTTACGAGCCTGAAAATCTTCAGACTCGGGACCCACGGCTTAAAGTCCCTCCCGGAGGACTTCCTCCTTGGATTTTCCGTCCTAAAAAACCCATCGACCCCGGCCGGGTTTGAACCCGCGACCCTTGGGACCAGAGGCAAGGAGCATAACCACTAGTCCACCGCGGCCGACATTTTAAAACTGTTCCAAATATATTATTTTTATTTATTATTTTTGGGCTAATCAAAGAGCCTGAAATTTTTAGAATTTCTAACTTGATTTATGTATAGATTTGGTAAAATTTGTGAAACATAAATGTATGCATTAATTAAATAAAAATAAAACTTAGAAAATCAAATAATACTAAGTTTTATTTTTATTTAATTATATATTAAGTATATATTTTCATCAAGTAAACACCTACTCAATTGATTATAAATGTATGTAATCGAAAATATTATTTTAAGTATTTTAAGGGCACCCTATACTAATTTCCTTGCAATTTGGTTTAAAAATATGCAACGTACAAATATAATTATTATTATTATTATTATTATTATTATTATTATTATTATTATTATTATTATTATTATTATATTATTATTATTATTATTATTATTATTATTATTATTATTATTATTATTATAATTTTTTCAGCTTATTCTTAAGTTATGTGAATGAAAATGATGTCACTAATTAAACAAGTCTTCCTGAACATAATGACACTCTGGTTCACTTTTTACACATATTTATTCATGAGTAATATAAAATACAAAAAAAAAATGAAAATAAAAATCCAACTTCTTGGTACAATTTTCTCAAAAATTACATATCCAATTTTTTCCAAAATTTAGTATGGTATTGTCCACAGTTCATTTGACGATAATGAGGGTTTATTGTGTTCAGATATGGATTTTGATTTATTTAAAAAATTCGAAGACCAAACATTTTTTGTTAAAATTGTTGCATAGATTTTTTAAATTTCAAATAATATCAATAGCACAAAGATAAATTTACCTTATTATTATAGAGTTCTTTAAACTGCATATCCATGCCAAAAATTATTCTCCTATCTTTCATAGTTTCAGAGAAAAGTGTACCAAAATATGAACATTATAAAAAGTTACGGGAAAATGCAAAAAAAAAAAAAAAAACATGTGCACATTAGCAAAGCACAGGGACGCAATTTTTTAAAATAAATTTTTACGGGTTTAAATGTCCAAAATCGAGAAAATAATATTACAGATCTATAAAATATACCTTCCTGGATTGTTTGAAGCAATTAGAAAAAATCTATTTTTTAACCCAAATAAGTATTGGGAGCCCTTAATGATTTTATTAGGTCAATATGTCGAACACTTAAATTATAGAATCACTCTGTAATCAGAAAACACCAATCACTTTTAATTTCGTTACACTCGTAAATTTGAATCAACATGGAAATTGTTCTCATCTTTATCTGAATCACCACTAATTACAGCATTGCTTGCATTCAAACAATTTACTGTACTCGTGTTGTAGGCGGAATATACCGGTATTTGCTTTAGGTTTTACTGCAATTATGTAAGACATCCCTGATTTCTCTTGGCACGAATATTAAGTCAACACTTCACACACACAAAGGGAACATGTTGTGAAACAAATGTAAATGTATGTACACCTATTCCATCACTGCCACACTTACCTGTAAAATTATTATTACATCGACGCCTCACCATAGCAGATCCTACACGCACAGGACCCATGACGAGACTGCCTCTCAAAGCACACACTACAAGACTGACCAATTGTTAGACATTAGCAGATCATATATAAACATTAAAACCAAACTCCCTTTCAGTCGCGAGTGGTGGGGCAAGATAAACGTAACACAGTCATTGGAATTAACCATAAGAGTCATCTGAAGATGGTCAAGGTAAAATAATAAATTTTGTGTGCGTATTTCCCCCCCAAAGTTCCCCCCACCACCAACCCATAAAGTGTGTATCAGTCAACACTCTAGCAACAAGGTCTAGTGTGAACAAATACAGACTTTTGAAAGGGGGGGGGAGGGATAGGAATTCATGGAACACTCACTTGTGTTAATGTTAAACATAAAATTTGTTGCATCTTGGATTTTAATATATGAGGTATTTAAAATGAAGCCTAGGGCATGGAAAGAATAATGTCTTGTGGATGGAGATTTTGCAATGACCAGCATAATGCACAGTCCCATATGAGTCAAAGTTATTAGTGACGGATGTTTAATACAAGAAGCATGTATGTCCTTTACACGTTTATCTTCGTCTTATGTGTCAGTGCAAGACATTTTAAGAATCAAGGATGTTTAGCAATTTAAAGAAATGTGTATGATACAAAATACATTACCCAAGTTCTCAGAATGTTAATAGATTACGTTTATCTTTTTATATATAAAAATAAATGTGACTCTGTCCGTCTGTCTCTTTGTCCTTTATTATTTACTTATTTATTAAATCTTCGCACTTTCCGAAAATGATTTGCAACGATCAATGTATTATTTACAAAAAAATAGGTGCCAAATTTCGATTGAGGGTCTTTCCACTTTTCAGCGGTTGCCCTTTTACCAGCCGGCTGCTGGCCCTTCACATCCACATGTGTCAATCACAGAGGTAGATGATCAACAGCCAGTGTAGGGGTGACATGTGGTTAGCATGTCGAGTCCCTCAGCCGTTATAGCTGGTTCCTCAACCTGGAGCCGCTACTTATTGTAGCTACCCAATTGCCTCACGATGCTGGGTGGGCACCGGTCCCATACTGACCGAAATACCATGAGAAAATTTCTTCCCCCATGGAGACTCGAACCAGCGCAAGTCCCGTAGCTCTGCACCAAGGCTTCCTACCTTAACCGCTAGGCTACGGCGCGGGATCAATGTATTATTTACAAAAAAATAGGTGCCAAATTTAATATGGAAATATCAATTAACAAAACTAAAATTATGGCATTTCAATAGTAAAGGACCCCATACAAAGTAAAATCTGTCTCCAGAATAAAATTTTAGAGAGATCTAATCAATTTAAATATCTTGGATATTATCTCTCTATTTGGGATGAAAAGGATATCCCTAAAAAAATTACTAGTTATAATAAAAGTTTGGGAATTATTAGACAAGTTATGAAACCATCCCTTGTACAAAAAAAAACACCCGATTACGTTTATATAACACTTTGACTAGACCAGTGTTGACCTATGGTAGTGAAGCATCGATACTAAAAAGACAACATGAAAGCAGAATAACGGCTTGTGAAATGAGATTCATGCGCAGAACAGCGGGTTGCACCAGATGAGATCGGAAAAGGAACACCGATATCTTAAAAGAATTGAAGACTACGCCAATTTTGGAATATATTAAACAGTACCAACTAAATTGGAAACACCATCTTGAAAGAATGAGTTCAAATCGGATCCCCAAAGCTGTTTATAATTATATACCAAGAGGACGAAGATCACTGGGCCGACCTATGAAACGCTGGAGGGAAAATGTTCTATAGGATAGTAACAGACCTTGGCCTAATACTTGGAAGGAAGAAGAAGAAGATTAAATTTCCAAGATTTGGAGCCCTATTTTACAAACGAGGCTCTTGATGTCACAACTCCTTTCAAAAAATGTTAAACTGAAAATATATGAAACTATTATTCTACCAGTTATATTATATGGGTGCGAAACATGGACTCTTACTTTAAGGGAGGAAAGGAGATTACGAGTATTTGAGGATAAAGTTCTTAGGAAAATTTTTGGACCAAAGAGAGATGAACAGACTGGTGAATGGAGAAGACTACATAACAATGAACTACATGGTCTTTATAGGAAGCCAGATATAATAAGAGCAGTTAAGTCTCGTAGACTACGATGGGCAGGGCATGGGGCACGAATGGGGAATGAAAAATGTGCATGGAAGCTTCTTGTAGGGCAACCAGAGGGAAAACGCCCAGTTGGTAGACCAAGAATGAGGCGGGAGAATAACATTAACTACGATTTTAGGGAAGTAGATTATACAGGGAATTATTGGAAAACATTAGCTTAGGATAGGGATGTATGGAGAGCTTATGTCTGAACGGCCATGAACCTACGGGTTAGATAGTGCCAGTGAGTTAGTTATGTTAGGGCTGTAGTTAAAACATAAAAGAATATTGAATATACAAACAATTACGAATTTGAACTGAAATAAAACAACAAATGAACGAAACAAGAACTAATACAATTAAAACTTATGAAGTAAGTAGTAAGAAAGATGATTTACAATGTGGTGAAAATAGCATTTACAAATGTTTTAAATTCTGTGTAACGACATTTCCGTTTTAAAATACAAATAACACTGAGCAACAAAAAAATAAACTTTTTTTTTGTCTCAGAAAGAAAAATATGTGATTCTGATAGGATTTTTTTCTCCTAAATTCTAATATGATATCGGTTTTTGTCAATCGCGCAAGGTTTCCGAGAGACAGGCATTTATAATTTCAAACACTAATGTTTACTACATTCGTAACTACACAATATTGGAACATTCGGACTCACCTAGAAAGTAAGAAATTACGATTTCCTGCTATATTTCGCCTGTGGAGCATCCCTCTTGATGAGCATATTATGATTCCATTTGCCTTGATATCTCTTTTCCATAGCTGAAATCTCCTGATGAAAGTGTTCCCTGTTTTATTTTACAGTGGACAAATAGACGAAAAACGTTTATTTAAAAAAAGTATATTTTTTAATGCCCCAGGTTTGTCTTTCGACATTCCTGTGTTCTCTCCTGGCATGGCGTACTTGTAACCTACTTCTGAGCTTGTTGCGTCTGGAAGACGGGGTTACGTTGCCTCGATGATATGATGGGTGATGATGATGATGATGCGCCAGGAGAGTCCCTAATCCTAAATTTAACCTAAGATGAATATGAATGATGATGATTGCGATGGCCATATGATTTCGGGGACCGTTTGGGTCTTAAAGTTTTCCTGACATTTGTCTTACAGGTGAGGAAAAACCCCGATAAAAGCCTCACCCAGAAAAACTGTCCCGACCGCAAGGCAGCACGCTACCTCGAGACCACAGCCGTGGTCTACATAATATATTAATTATTGCCCTTTCTTCTACTATGTCGGAGCCGCCCTAACTTATTTGTATCTCGGGCCAAATGGAAGAACCATCAAGGTGGAGCGTGACATAGGTCCTATTATACCTGTTGTCTATTATTTATTATTATTATTATTATTATTATTATTATTATTATTATTATTATTATTATTATTATGTGTTACTATTCTTGTTATGACGTTATAACATATTTCACAAGTTGTTGTTCCATTACTGATAGACTAATATTATATTAGCATATTTTAATTCTTTAGAATGCTACAGACCTGCAGGGGCCGGATAGAAAGTGATGGGCGCGTAGTTTTACGTCATGGAATTAGGCCATAGATCTGTTTCCACATCAAGACACAGTATCCCTCCATCTAGTTATGGGGCGTACAATATTTCTTCTTCTTTTAGTTGGAAGTGAAGCAAAATATCAGGGTGTCTATTGGGTGTCATTCTTTCTATATGTTGAAGCTAGTTAGATCTTGAATTTTATCTATAACACTGTAGATGTCTAATTGGGTTCATATTTCTTCATTATATTTTTCTAACAATGTTTAGCCTGCTGCTGAACGTAAGAATCTCAATTCACCTACTTCTATTTTCCTTAACCCTTAAATTCGTAATGTAAGCCCTATCCTTTTGGATATATCAGTTAGTTCAATTAATTTAATTCTTTAAATAAATCAGAAGAAAACGAACCCTCAGGGGTCCTCATCTAGAGGATATGTGGATGGCGACCACATGATGCCCAAGCTGAGCAAAACATTTCTTCCACTTACTTGTGTTTTGCACTCTTTTAACTTTACTATCTAACCTCCCTTGGTTAACTCTTGTTTTTTCGACCCCGACGCTATTAGGGCATCCGAGGGCTAGGGAGTCTTTCCTTTCTTCCATTTCTTCTTTCCTTTATTTTCTTTTCTTCTCCAGAAAAGCCTGACCAGAGGCTATAAAATGGCAGCCCCATCACTGGTCTTGCCTTCTTTTGGCCAGCAACCAATCGAAGGGACTATTATTATGCTTTCAAATCTTATATGAGAATTTTCCGGAAGGATCAAACTATTTACGCTGGAGGGAAAATTTTCTATAGGATCGTAACAGGCCTTGGCCTAATACTTGGAAGGAAGAAGAAGAAGAAGAAGAATAAAACGAACAAAAACAAACCACTGAAATTTGTATCTAATTATACAATATACCTAATAATAACAGTTGCACAAAATTCCATTTTCATTGCGGTCCGCCACATTCAAATAACTAAAAGAAGAAATTTGTATTTTGCCAATTTAAGGGTTAATGTGACTTTTATACCATTAAGTATGTATAATGCCATTTTTAAGACATAACCAAATTTATTATAGCTAGACGAAAATATTGGAAGGGTCATATAGAAAGAATGGAAGAAAACCGACTTGCAAAAAGAGCTAAAGAAGATAGACCAATGGACGGGAGAAGAACAAGAGGAAGACCAGCCAAGAGATGGATAGACAATGAATGCACATCCAATACGTCTTCCTCCGAGGAGTGATTTTGGAAATAAACAGGATTAAAATCCTATAAATTAAGTTTAAGAAGAAGTATGTATATGTGTTGTGTGAAGTCCAATATGGCCTTCGAACACAAATACCGTCTTACAGTTTCCTGATATTAGTGTTACAGGCAAAGAAACAGCTGGAAATCTGCCCTTATCGCTAATATAATCGATGCTGCTAGTCTGAATATATGCTGATACTCAAAAAAATACATCAGTGGACATATCGGGGTATCAAGGTTCTAATATAGGATCACCAGCTAATATCCGGCGTGCGCTGCTGCGCCTAAATAAATTAAAATGAATGTGCTTTTATGTTTAGTTGAACAAGTAAAGGAAAAATAATTATAAATTTAGGCCTATATTTTTTAGATACCCCGTGCTGATTACCCGGCGTTGCCCGGGAACCTAGTTATCTCGATCTTCTTGACATAAATGAGCTGAAATGCGAAAATTAATGTTTTATATTTAGTTAAATAAGCAAGAGGAAAAAAACATTATATCGTAATTATTTTTAGATGCCCTGTGCTGTGTTTCCCTGTTGTCCGGAAATCTACTCATCCCGATCTTCTTGACATAAATGAGCTGAAAGACAAAAATTAATGTACTTCTAATGATTAGTTGAATAAGTAAATAAGTACCTTGCATTTTGAAACGGCAGATAATTTTTGTACAGAGCCCTTGTACATCACAACACTTCTGTGGAAGAAATTTCAGGGTAGATTTCCCTGGTCAGTATCTTCTTCTTCTTCCTTCCAAGTATTAGGCCAAGGCCTGTTACGATCCTATAGAAAATTTTCCCTCCAGCTTCTTCCGGAAAATTCTCGTATAAGACTTGAAAGCATAATAATAGTCCCTTCGATTGGTTGCTGGCCAAAGGAAGGCAAGACCAGTGATGGGCCTGCCATCTTATAGCCTCTGGTTAGGCTTTTCTGGAGAAGAAAAGAAAATAAAGGAAAGAAGAAATGGAAGAAAGGAAAGACACCCTAGCCCTCGGATGCTCTAATAGCGACGGGGTCGAAAAAACAAGAGTTAACCAAGAGAGGTTAGATAGTAAAGTTAAAAGAGTGCAAAACACAAGTAAGTGGAAGAAATGTTTTGCTCGGCTTGGGCACCTTGTGCTCGCCATCCACATATCCCCTAGATGAGGACCCCTGAGGGGCCCTGGTCAGTATATGCTATTAAAATAAACCTAAGAAGGTATTCACAAAACATTAGTGAAATCCTACCTTTAAAAGTGGGGATTTACCCGAAACCCAAAATTGAAAATTCCCACTAGCAATAGCGATGTTTACTTCGATGTAACATTTTCTTCTTCTTCACTTCACGTGCTAGGCAAATTGCCTATTCCGCATCACAGTTGTTCTGTCCATCTTTTCACTGGCCTTCCTACATTCCTTGAACCTCTTGGCTTGTAGTTAAATGCTGCTTTTGGTAATCTTGTTACGTTCATTCTTTCTATATGTCCATATTCCTCGATTTTATCATTCAGTGAATATATATTTAACTCTGTTTTTGTATCTTCATTCTTTATCCGATCCAATCATGTGCAGCCTTTTGTTCGTCTGAGGAAGTTGATTTCTACGCTTTGTAGGCCTATTATACTTTGTAATTTTTTGGTCATTACCCAAGTTTCACTCCCTTAAAGTAATGCAGGAACTGCCAATGTTTTATAAAACTTCAATCTAGTATCTCTTCTTGTTTTGATCTTTAATGTATTATGTACAGTTCCGCATATCATTTAAAATTTCGACAGTTTCAGAGTTATGTCTCTCAGTTTTTGTGTCGGTGGTAAATTACAACCCGAATAATTCAAATTTGTTACTTGTTCCAGAGGTTTGTTGTCTATTGTGATTGTTGATCTTGTATGTTTATTTCTTCAAAATACCATTGTTTTTGTTTGTCGACGTAACATATAGCGCACAATTAAACTTATCCTTAATTTGACAATATATCGTATAAGATACATTCATTTCATTTATTTAATATTTTTAATAATGTAATAAACTATAAAATGAATCAGTAGATAATATTTAATTTTTTGTCAAATTATTAAAAATATATGCAGTAGATAGATAGGCTGTACTTTTACGGTTATCCATATGTTTTCACTGCAGTCCAATATTTTTAATAAGCTGGCATGAAAAATATAGTTTCTCCGGTTAATATTAATAAAATTCATGGTAAAATTTCGTACTAATAATAGTCACAAATTTAAAATTATTGTATCCATCCAACCATAGTAATTCTGCCCGAGGGCAGGTCCTTCACTGCAATCCTAGCATTATCATGCTATGCTTGCAGCTTTACTAGGGAATTGTAGGTGTGATAGCTTCCCATTGCTTTCCACACCGGTGAAGGATGATGATGATGATAAGGATGATGGTGATGATGGCCATATGATTTCGGGGACCGTTTGGGCCATAATGTTTTCCTGACATTTGTCTTACAGGTAAGGAAAAACCCCGATAAAAACCTCACCTAGAAAAACTGCCCCGACCGGGGATCGAACCCGGGCCCGCTGCGTGACAAGGCAGCACGCTACCCCGAGACCACAGCGGTGAATTTAGAAAAAAATTAAGAAATACAATCATCAAACAACATGTGAATGTCCACAATTTAATATTAGATTTTGTGAGATACAGACAACTAGAATGGTATGGCCATATACGTAGGATGCCAGAGAAAACCTTTGGAGTGGATTCCACCGGGTAAAGGAAGGGCGACCTAGATTTAAATGGATGTATTATATAGGAACACAACAATCTGCCAGAATACAAGCTGCTGAAATGAGATTCCTCAGACCAATAGCAGGATATCAAAGAACAGACAAAAAACACAACACAGAAATAAGACAGCTACTAAAAGTAGAGGAATTAAACACAACAGCAGAGAAATACAGAACAAACTGGAAAGAACACTTGGCAAGGATGACTGAGAATAGAATACCAAAAGCAGCATACTACTATTCGCCACGAGGAAGAAGAAGTTTGGACAGACCAAGGAAACGATGGAAAGAGCAGCAATTTGGAGCTGGAACAGGCTAGTAAATCAGCCTAAACCGTGAAGAAGAAGAAGAAGAAGTATTATATAGGAAGAGGTATGAGGAAGAAAGGTCTGGAAGGATTGGAATGGGAAGATACAGAAGAATGAATATGCATCTAAGATTTTGCTCAACGATGGCGCTACCAGTGGCGATGCATGGAAGTGAGACCTGAGTCCTGAAGGAAAAAGAAAAAAAAATCGGGTAGCGGAAATCAGATTTCTACGGGCTGTGAAAGGTTGTACAAGAGAAGAACATTAGAAATGAGAATATTAGAGAAGAACTAAAAGTACAACCACTTCTTCAACAAATAGAAGAACACAGGAACAACTGGATAGAACATCTGTAAAGAATGACAGAGGATATGATACCAAATATGGCACTGATGTATAATCCTGGAGGATGAAGATCGGTAGGAAGACCAAGAAAGCGCTGGGCTGAACAGATGTGAGATCGGAACAGGCAAAGGCCTAATCCCTAATCCGTGAAGTTGATGAAGAGAAGAATGGAGAAAGGAGAAAAAAATTAAAAAGCTTTGGGCACAGGAAAGAAAATTTTTGGACCAAAGAGAGATGAACAGACAGGTGAATGGAGAAGACTACATAACGATGAACTACATGGTCTTTACAGGAAGCCAGATATAATAAGAACAGTTAAGTCTCGTAGACTGCGATGGGCAGGACATGTTGCACGTATGGGGAATGAAAGACTTGCATGGAAGCTTCTTGTAGGAAAGCCAGAGGGAAAACGCCCAGTTGGTAGACCAAGAATGAGGTGGGAGAATAACATTAACTATGATTTGAGGGAAGTAGATTATACAGGGAATGATTGGAAAGCATTAGCTCAGGATAGGGATGTATGGAGAGCTTATGTCCGTGCGGCCATGAACCTACGGGTTCGATAGTGCCAGTGAGTAAGTAAGTAAGTTTGGGCACAGGAAAACGTTTTATTACACTATAAACTTACTTACTTACTTACTTACTTACTCACTGGCACTATCGAACCCGTAGGTTCATGGCCGCGCGGACATAAGCTCTCCATACATCCCTATCCTGTGCTAACTGTTTATAAATAAAAATTGTAAATGTGGTTTCTCTAATTTAACAGAACAAATAAATATTCTATAAACTGCAGAATTGGGTCATTAAATTCGCTTAATTTATGTAGTTCCTGCGTCATAGACCAATTTCCATTATTTTTTGTTGACATTTAAATGTTGTGTGGAGATATACGATCAGCCATTTTGTAAACATAATCATGAATGAATCATTTACAAAGAATTGGTGATGAAATCCTAATTGTATATAAAGTTGTTATATTTTCTGTTTGTGGTTATGATAAACGTAGAATTGAGAAACTCTAGATGAATGTGATACCATTCTCGCCTCTATGCACATCTTCTCAGGTTCAATCACGATTGACGTCACTGGAATTTTCAAGGCGTTAAAATTATTAGCATTGGTTTCTTCAGAAGGAAGCTAAACCGTAGTATCGTGTCCTATATTTATGGAACTTACTCTTACTCACTGGCACTATCGAACCCATGGGTTCATGGCCGCACGGACATAAGCTCTCCATACAACCCTATCCTGAGCTAATGCTTTCCAATCATCCCCTGTATAATCTACTTCCCTCAAATCATAGTTAATGTTATTATCCCACCTCATTCTTGGTCTACCAACTGGGCGTTTTCCTTCTGGCTTTCCTACAAGAAGCTTCCATGCAAGTCTTTCATTCCCCATACGTGCAATATGTCCTGCCCATCGCAATCTACGAAACTTAACTGTTCTTATTATATCTGGCTTCCTATAAAGACCATGTAGTTCATTGTTATGTAGTCTTCTCCATTCACCTGTCTGTTCATCTCTC
Source organism: Diploptera punctata (assembly GCA_030220185.1). NCBI lineage: Eukaryota > Metazoa > Arthropoda > Insecta > Blattodea > Blaberidae > Diploptera > Diploptera punctata. The sequence continues at coordinate 345,947 of JASPKZ010002715.1, read as the reverse complement.
TTTGGTCCAAAAATTTTCCTAAGTACTTTATTCTCAAATACTTGTGATCTCCTTTCCTCTCTTAAAGTAAGAGTCCATGTTTCGCACCCATATAATATAACTGGTAGAATAATAGTTTTATATATTTTCAATTTAACGTTTTTTGAAAGGAGTTGGGACAACAAGAGTCTCTGCAATGCATAATAGCATGCATTAGTTTTACATTATTTTTTGAGCGATGGTGTTTTCAAAATAATAATAGTAAAATAATAACATCTTTGTTGGAAATATTTGCGTTAATTGTAAACAACTGACTAACGTTAAGAGTGTGCCCAATGTTTATTAGTTGAGACTACAGCAGGCTGTGACTCCAATCAGTCATAAAATGGCGGCAAGTGCGAATTTTTTGGTAATTAAATAAAAATAAAACTCAGTTTTATTTGATTTTCATATTTATTAAGATATAATTCAGTGACAGCTGTTTCGGTACACTGTACCTTCTTCAGACAATTTGTTGGTATTGTTATTCTTCTTCCTTTCATATGATAGACCTAGTGGTCTGTTACGGTCTCAATCCAACGTTTGAAGGGTCTGCCCAAAGATCTCTTGCCTGGTGGCTGGTAATTTAAGATCTGACGTGGTATTCTTGTTCTGCTCATTAAATTTGTTAACATGTAATAATAATAATAATAATAATAATAATAATAATAATAATAATAATAATAATAATAATAAGGCCATAAGGCCTTCTCTTCCACTCAACCAGCACAAATACAAATATAAATATTTGACAAATATAGATATACACTATACTAATTATAAACATGTCTGAAGAAGGTACAGTGTACCGAAACAGCTGTCACTGAATTATATCTTAATAAATATGAAAATCAAATAGAACTAAGTTTTATTTTTATTTAATTAATAAATGTGGATTTTCATCAAGTAAACACCAACTCAAATGATTACGAATTTGTTGTTTTATATTGTTTCAAATAAAGTTCAGTAAATTAAAAATGCAGGGGGCACGCCGTAGCGTAGTGGTTAAGGCACTGAGCTACAAGCCGGAGGGTCGAGGGTTCAAGTCCCGTTGGGGTCAGGATTTTTAAACTGACCCAAACCCTCTGGCGGCACTATGGCCCTGGGGTCGACTTAGCCTCTAACGGAAATGAGTACCAGACGCTTGTTCTGGGGGTAAAGGCGGCCGTCACGCACGGCTGACAACCCGGCTGACATAAAGTGCCGATTGTCTGGAAAAAGTGGGAGCCTTAACCTCCTACTACCCCAAGGGCCTCCTGAGGCCTGTAGTGGGATCACTTTACTTTACTTTACTTTAAATTAAAAATGCAGTGATTTGATTCGTATAATGTATATTAACACTACCTTTTGGATATTTTTTTGTATATACATTGTACGTAGTATACATAAAGGGTAGTGGTTTTACTTCCCGCACGACGTAGATAGTATGCAATATTACAGTATCGTTATTTAGGTTGGCAACCCCGAAATGTAGGAAGTTGAACTTTCAGTCATGGTCGCCATTGCTGTAAGTAGGACAAAACGCACTATCGCGCAAAAACATATAAAATGACTGTTCTTTAATTTATATCAGACCGATATGGATGCGAAACATAGTCTGTCAGAGAAAATGTTGCAAGTATTTAAGAATTAATTGAAGTGATCCCACTACAGGCCCGGAGGCCCTTGGGGTAGTAGGAGGTTAAGGCTCCCACTTTTTCTAGACAATCGACACTTGATGTCATCCGGGTTGTCAGCCCTGGCTTTACACCAGAACAAGCGCCCGATGCTCATTTCCGTTAGAGGCTGAGACGACCCGAGGGTCATTGTGCCGCCAGAAGATTTGGATAAGTTTAGCCCTTAAATTGGCAAAACACAAATTCTGTTAGTTATTTGAGTGTGGCGGACCGCAGTGAAAACGGAATCTTGTATAACTGTTATTATTAGGCATATTGTATAATTAGACACACATTTAAGTGATTTATTTTCGTTCGTTTTCTTCTGATTTATTTAAAATATTAAATTAACTAAACCAACTGATGTATCTAAAAGGATACATTAAGAATTTAAGGGTTAAAAATACTGACTCCACCGGGACTCGAACCCTCGACCTTCCGGTTTGTAGTGTAGTGCCATAACCGCTACGCTACGACATAATAAAGTGCTTAGGATAATTTTTGTATCAAAGAAACCCGAATAGACAGAGTGAATATAAAAATCCGCGAAACAGTGAGTCGATATTTGTGGAAAACCAGATATAAGAGCCGTTAAGTCTCGTAGACTGTGATGGGTAGGAAATGTGGTACAAATGAGGAACGATAGAGGGCATGGAAACTTCTTGTAGGAACCCCTGAGGGAAAGCTCTATAGATATATGTTAAGTCTCGTAGACTGTGATGGGTAGGAAATGTGGTACAAATGAGGAACGATAGAGGGCATGGAAACTTCTTGTAGGAACCCCTGAGGGAAAGCTCTATAGATATGAGATGCGAGAATAACATTAAACATGGTTTGAGCGAGGATGTAGACAACTGTTGGAAAATGCTAGCTCTTAGGTATGTATGGAGAGATCACGTTCGCGCTGCCAAGAAAATCCGCGTTTGATAGTGCCGGTGAGATAGTTAGAATGTTTATTATTTTAAAATTATTCAATTAGTTCTAAAGTTTCATGAGAAAGTGAAAGTTCAAGCTGCATTTCTGGTTGAACTCGTCATAAATAGTTTGTTAATATTTCAATTTATATTTTGAAATCATTCTAATGTATTATTTTTCCTTTCACTTATCGGTTTAACGATTCCTAGAACTAGTCCAATGTTCATAACAAATGTATTGAATTCCCACAAATGTTGAAAGCTTAAAAATATTCTAATGTCATGCAGTCTATGTAACGGAATTTTTTAACACGATTTTCACCCACTTAGAAACATTGGATCGACTTGAAACTTTGTATACTAGTAAAGGACCCGTGACAATACAATATTTTCATATTTGTTTCTAAAATCTTGGCCAGAATCATCAGAAAATCTAAAAAGTGTCTTTGTATCTATGTAACGGAGTATTTTAACACGATTTTCACCCACTTAGAAACATTGGATCGACTTGAAACTTTGTATACTAGTAAAGGACCCGTGACAATACAATATTTTCATATTTGTTTCTAAAATCTTGGCCAGAATCATCAGAAAATCTAAAAAGTGTCTTTGTATCTATGTAACGGAATTTTTTAACACGATTTTCACCCACTTAGAAACATTGGATCGACTTGAAACTTTGTATACTAGTAAAGGACCCGTGACAATACAATATTTTCATATTTGTTTCTAAAATCTTGGCCAGAATCATCAGAAAAATCTAAAAAGTGTCTTTGTATCTATGTAACGGAGTATTTTAAACACGATTTTCACCCACTTAGAAACATTGGATCGACTTGAAACTTTGTATACTAGTAAAGGACCCGTGACAATACAATATTTTCATATTTGTTTCTAAAATCTTGGCCAGAATCATCAGAAAATCTAAAAAGTGTCTTTGTATCTATGTAACGGAGTATTTTAACACGATTTTCACCCACTTAGAAACATTGGATCGACTTGAAACTTTGTATACTAGTAAAGGACCCGTGACAATACCAATATTTTCATATTTGTTTCTAAAATCTTGGCCAGAATCATCAGAAAATCTAAAAAGTGTCTTTGTATCTATGTAACGGAGTATTTTAACAAACTACGATTTTCACCCACTTAGAAACATTGGATCGACTTGAAACTTTGTATACTTGTAAAGGACCCGTGACAATACAGTATTTTCATATTTGTTTCTAAAATCTTGGCCACGAATCATCAGAAAACCTAAAAAAGTGTCTTTGTATCTATGTACGGGAATTTTTTAAAAACACGATTTTCCCCCACTTAGAAACATTGGATCGACTTGAAACTTTGTATACTAGTAAAGGACCCGTGACAATACAATATTTTCATATTTGTTTCTAAAATCTTGGCCAGAATCATCAGAAAATCTAAAAAGTGTCTTTGTATCTATGTAACGGAGTATTTTAACACGATTTTCACCCACTTAGAAACATTGGATCGACTTGAAACTTTGTATACTAGTAAAGGACCCGTGACAATACAATATTTTCATATTTGTTTCTAAAATCTTGGCCAGAATCATCAGAAAATCTAAAAAGTGTCTTTGTATCTATGTAACGGAGTATTTTAACACGATTTTCACCCACTTAGAAACATTGGATCGACTTGAAACTTTGTATACTAGTAAAGGACCCGTGACAATACAATATTTTCATATTTGTTTCTAAAATCCTGGCCAGAATCATCAGAAAATCAAACCATTTCGTTCATCTGCCCCAGTGATGGTGCATCAGACGTGGTCGGCCGGCACAGACCTCTATATAAGGAGCATCATCTCATCTCATTCCTCGACCCGACCCTGAGTTGGACACGAATTGAGGATATTATTATTGTTATTTTTGTTGTTATTATTATTATTATTATTATTATTATTATTATTATTATTATTATAGTAGACATTGTTCTGTTATTCTCATTTTCCGTGTATATTAATAATTTACGAGAATTGTCATATTGATAAAATGTCCTAGTTTAAAAGTTTGTCAATTCCAATTTAACAGAAGAATGGATTAGGATGGAAGTCTTTGGATGGATGGATGGATAGTGGATGTCTTGGATTAGCAAAATGGTTATTTCTTACCACCGTGTTTGCTGATACGTATAGGCCTAAAAATAATAGAAACAAGCGCGAACAAATGTGCATTAGCTTTGGTCTCTGCTGTATGTCAGCAACGATTGTGTTCTCTTTAAACAGACACTGAAATTATATTTTTCACACGGTTTATCGCAGAGCTTACACACGCAGTCCATTGACGGATCATGATAGTTTGAAATTCTGCAGAGTTTGTGGTGTTCATTGTTATGTAGTCTTCTCCATTCACCTGTCTGTTCATCTCTCCTTGGTCCGAAAATTTTCCTAAGTACTTTATTCTCAAATACCCGCAATCTCCTCTCCTCCCTTAAAGTAATAGTCCATGTTTTGCACCCATATAATATAACTGGTAGAATAATAGTTTTATGTATTTTCAGTTTAACGTTTTTTTGAAAGGAGTTGGGACATCAAGAGTCTCTGCAATGCATAATAGCACGCATTTCCAGAATTGAGCCTATGTTTAATTTCTTTGTGCATCTCATTCCTATTTGTGATTATTGTTCCTAGATAATTGAATTCAGCCACTTCCTCAAAATTTCCCTCATTTGTCATTAGCTGTCCATTTCCATTAAATAATGCATTTCAACGTGTGACCATATATTTAGTTTTATTGATATTTACTTCCAGTCCCAATTTCTTAGTGTTACTCAATGACGTACAAAATAATACAATTTGAAATTTAATAAAACAAAATGCGAAAAGATTAATATCAGACTGAAGAAGCTACCAACACAAGGAAGACGGAAACTGGCCAACAAAGCTTATTACTCACTTCTTAAAATAATGAAGAATAATAACTAGAGACCGAATGTTATGGAAAATGCCTACAGTTATTTATTATAGATATTGTAAAAGTGACTTCATATAAGTTCATACCAACGACCCTACTGTTGTTTTCCATTAATTTCATTATCATCATCACCATGAACAAATTCGTTTTAGGCCATGTGCCTATACGGTAAACCTAGCGAAGATGGTCTTGATCTTCCACCGATATTTTGGTCTTCCTTGGTCCCTATATCCAGTTGGGGTATATCGGAATCCCAATTTTGGAAGTCTATTTCTTGCCATTCTCCTCAGATGATTTTTCCATTCTTGTTGGTATCTTTGTATATCTTCATTTAAACTTGTTACTCCAAGTTTTCCTCTGATAATAGTGTTCCTTTGGTGATCCAGTCTATTAACTCCTAACAATGATCGTAAGAAGCGCA